>QUTJ01031813.1:0-21353 GCA_003573635.1 Goniomonas avonlea | reverse complement strand
CACACACACACACACACACACACCACGCACACCACGCACACCACACACAGCAGCCAGCACCTGTGCAAGTTTGAACGGGTGCCCACTGGCCGGCGGTTGGCGTGGCAGCAGTGCACGTCGACACTGGACTGCTCTTTTCATAGCCATTGTTGCAGGTCACAGTGCAGGTGCCCCCGAGAGGAGCAGGTGCCGCGCACCCTGCAACGACAAGCGACACATCTCCTCCTTCCACAGCCTCATCGCCGGGGTCGATGATCTCGGGGACTGAGCGCAGGGCGACCTGAGACGCTGCGGAACTGAAGTCGAGCAGACTCCCAAGGCTTCCGGGAGGCTTGAGCCAATGCCTCGCCACCTCGGAGCCTCCCGGTGACAGGCCGGGGCAGTACGTTGGGATCACTGGGGTGTGAGCGGGTGAGACTGAAACACGCGCAGGGCAAGGGACACAGAGAGAGACAGCAGAGAGCAAATTCCACCGTCACATACACACAGCGGATTTCAATCATCTGGCACAGGGCTGCCACGATCCTCCCCTCGCCCTCGCTCACCCCCCTTTCTCCCTTGCCTCTCCTCCTCTGACACTGGCCCTTGTGCCCGCTGGTGGAATTCGCTGCCCCCCGCGTGCGCTGCACCCCCATCCCTCTTCCCTCGCAAGGCACACGCTCCGGCAGTGGGCAGAGACAAGGCACGTGCAGTCATTGCAGTGTTGTTCATCTACGTGCCCACGCTAGCGGAGAGAGGAAGTCTAGAGACAGACAGAGTGACACGGAGAGAGAGACACCGAAACAGCAGCGCGTGCGGCGCTGAGTGGAGGTTGGTGTCTGTGTAACGAACCCGGGCGTCAGGCCCCTGCTGCAGTCCTGGCAGGTAAGAACGCACACTGACAGGCATGTCCTTACCAATGCAACTCTGTCCGGACCACGTGCCCACACTCGCGGAGCCTAGATTGCAGGTCTGGGATGGCGAACTCGGCGCGTAGCCCAGGTTGCAGGACACTGTGCATGTGTCTCCGAGGGCGGCGGACGACCAGCACGACCCAACTCCCCCGTTGGCCACTGCCGTGATTGGAGGGCAGTAACTTGGCAGCGCTGCCGGGTGAGGGTGAGCAAAGCTTCAGATATGTGACACACACACACACACACACACACACTCACGCACACTCACGCACGCACACACACACACACCCTGGTGTGTGCGGTACGTGTGCCGGCGTGGTGTCGGTGCGAGAATGCGAGGGATCAAGAAAATCCGAGGAGAGGACTCGAACACCCCAAGAACTGGTCACCCTGGGGCCATGAGATAGAGAACAGACCTGTACACTGCTGCGTCTCTGACCAGACTCCAGCAGTCTCCTGAGACAGGATCGGTTTGTATCCACCGCTACGTGCGAGACAGAGAGAAGCAGAGACAGAGAACGCCGATAGAGAACAAGAGGACCAGATCATCCGGGGGGCGCGTGATCGAGAACAGACCTGTACACTGCTGCGTCTCTGACCAGACTCCAGCAGTCTCAGTGTTCCTGAGACAGGTGACCACGCCTGGAGTCGGTTCGTATCCAGCGCTGCACGTGATAGAACAGCTCGCTCCAAGGGCACGGGCAGAAGAGCACGTGCCAAGACCACCGTTGACGGGGGCCAGCGTCACCGCAGCGCAGTAGGTGGGGATTTCTGGGTGCTGTGTGTGAGAGGGGGGGGGCGCTCTTGTTATTGAGTCTCTTGCAGGGCACAGTCACGCAGCCTGTCGCGATGCGGCAGACTAAAATAGGAACACCTCAACTGATTTGGCCACCAGCACACACCTGTGCAAAGCTGTATGGACCACGACCCCACAGTCGCAGACGCAAGGTCACACGTCCGGAAGGGGACACTCTTCTGGTAGCCCGCATTGCAGGTGAAGCTGCAGGTGGCGCCGAGGGGCGCAGCGGTTGAGCACGAGCCCAGAAGGCCGTTGGTCGGGGGGACAACCAGCCAGCAGTACGCTTGGATGACTGGGATAAAAGCGGTTTAGACTTGAGCGAATCGCTGTGCGCAGCGTGCTGTTGAGTGATGGGTACCGGGGGGTTGTTGTACACTATACCGCACGACGTTGCAGGCCACAACATGCCACGTTGCACGACACAACACCACGCCACACCACGCCACGTCACACATCACCAACACAACACCATAGGCTGCACCACGCCACACCTCGCCACACTCCAAACAACGCCCGCCAACCTTCGCAAGTTGACTCGTCCAAACTCCGGCAGCTGCTGTGCCCACAGCGCAGGTGCTCGTTGCGGGAGTCACCCAGTAACAACACGCCACGCGGCACGGCACACCGCACCACACCACGCCACGCCACGCCACGCCACGCCACACCACGCCACACCACAGCACACAGCACAGCACACAGCACAGCACAACACCCCGCCACGCTGCACCACACCACACCCAGCACCACGCCATACCAAACAAAACAACATCTCGCCTACCTTCACACGTTTGACTCGTCCAAACACCGGCAGCTGCTGTGCCGACGGCGCAGGTGCTCGTTGCGGGAGTCACCGCGTACCCATCGTTGCACGCCATAACACAACTTGCGCCCAGCGGGCCGCTGCCACAAGTGCCGACACCACCGTTGGCTGGCGCTGGGGGGGGCGGGCAGTAGGTGGGGATAGCTGCGACGCGTGTCAAGCTCTGTGTAGGCTGCTCTCTCTCCTTTGTACGGTTGGACTTCCCTGGCTGCCCTCTCTCCTTTGTATGGTTGGACTTCCCTCGCTGCCCTCTCTCCTTTGTATGGTTGGACTTCCCTCGCTGCTCTCTCTCCTTTGTATGGTTGGACTTCCCTCGCTGCCCTCTCTCCTTTGTACGGTTGGACTTTCAGTGCCCTCTCTCCTTGTATGGTTGGACTTCCCTCGCTGCTCTCTCTCCTTTGTATGGTTGGACTTTCCTGGCTGCCCTCTCTCCTTTGGATGGTTGGACCTGTTGTCACTGAGGACCCATTGTTGCATGTCACAGTCACCAGGCGAGAGGCAGGCTGCGACAAATGCCAAACCCGGCAAACAAACCCGTCTCTCTTTACAAGGTGGGCTCTTGGAGGACACGTACACTGGAGAAGAGAGACCAGGGGATAGGACGGACTAAACCCACCTGTACAGCTCTGGCCAGACCATACACCGGAGTTCACGGTATTGGCATTGCAGGTTTGGGTCGGAGCGCTTAAGATGTATCCGAGATCACAGGTGAAGCTGCAAGTCCCATCTCGTGCAGCAGGGGAGGCACAGCTTCCTAGGGCGCCGTTCGTGGGGGGAGATGAAACAGCGGGGCAGTAGCTCGGCTTGGCTGGAGGTGGGGTCACGAGAGGGAGTATCCAAGCGGGACAGAGGGAGGGAGGGAGAGAGAGGGGGGGGGGGGGGACATCGGTGCGACAGAGATCCAGAAGGATAGTGACGGGTTGACTGGTCGCTGCAGTCTTGCCAGGAACCACACAACGCCTGCGAGCGGACGCACCTACACAAAGCTGCGTCGACCAGCTGCCAGCCAGTGCTGTAGACTGACCGCAGACTCGGGACACCGGACTTGCGTCGTAGCCAATTGGGCACGTCACGGTGCAGTCAGCTCCAAGGGAGGCAGCAGACGCACAGGTGCCAAGCGTCCCGCCCGTAGGAGGAGTTGGGAGCGGGGCACAGTACGACGGCTTTACTGAGGGCGACGGGTCAACGCCTAAACAAAGCCAACACTCCACCAGGACGGTAGCTCTTACGCTAGCCGTTTCCACTAACGGTTAACTCTGACGGACGTGGCGTCCTTGCCTACAGCACTGCACGCCCCCCTCCCATCAGATTGCTCTCGCATCAGACCTCCCATCAAGAATATCCATCCGCAAGCGGCACAGATGTAGTCTAGACACCACACTTCACACAAGCCTTCTGCCCGCCACCACCACCTCGCTCGCTTCACCTTGCCTTGTCCCCGCCCCCCCTTCTTGTGTCTGCCTCCCCCTCCCCTCTTCTCGCTCCCCATCTCTCTTCATTTCTCCCTCCTACCGCCCAACTTTTCACTCCTAAATTGGGGCACCCCAACGGGTGTCACAGATAACGATCGGAGGGCACGATAAGCTAATCCAATTGGCTAACGTCGTGGATGGAAATAGTGTATCGTACATGAGCAGGTTTGAGCAGTCCATACACCCGAGCTTTGCGTGCTCGCCACGCAAGTTCGCAATGGAGGTGTGGGTTCGTAGCCATGGTCGCACGCAAAGGAACAGGTTGCGCCTACAGTGCCCAGGGTACAAGACCCAATGCCGCCGTTGGCTGGGACCTCCAGGGGACAGTACACTGGAATGGCTGTGGAGGTGTCGGTCGGGGGGCAGAGACGGAGACAGATAGAGATGGGGACGTAGAGACGTGAGACAACTACATTGTGACAGAGGTAGCGACATGGAACATGGGACGTCTCTCAGGGTTATGGAGGTGTGAGCGCGTCGCCATTCTTGCAAGCTAAGGTGCACAGTGCCACAGGCAAAACCACGTGCACAATGCCACAGGCGTACCAGTACATGTCTGAGCGGCGCCGGACCAGACGCCTGCGGTCGCGGTGCCAGGGAGACACTGGCGCAACGCATGCGAGAGCGCGTAGCCATTGTCGCAGGACACAGTGCAGGAGGCACCCACCGCCGCCGCGGTCGAACAAGAGGCAAGTCCACCGTTTGTGGGCGCTGGTGTCACGGCAGGGCAGTAGGAGGGAAGGGCTGCGAGGGGCCGGTGACCGAGTTGAACCGGATAGGTGGGGACGGAATTCAAAGGGCGTGGGTGTGACAGAAAGAGAGAGGGGGGGGGGGGGAGAGAGTGAAGGAAAGGGGAGCGAGATGTGCGAGACAGCGGAGCGAGAGAGAGGGGGAGGAGAAACCAACAGCGAGCGAAGATGCGACAGGGTGTGCGAGGCAGAAGAGCAAGACAAGGGCGAGCGGGAACAGTGTGTGTGTGTGTGTGTGTGTGTGTGTGTGTGTGTGTGTGTGGGCGCGCGCGCGCGTGTGTGTGTGCGTGTGTGTGTGTGTGTGTGCAGTTGTGGGTGTTCGCGCGGGGCGTGTGTGTGCGCGCGCGCGTGCGTGCGTGCCTGCGTGCGTGTCTGTGTGACAGATTGTGTGAGCGAGAGAAAGAGCGAGCTCCCACACACCGAGGCACGACTGCGGGGTGCCGGACCACGTGCTCGCCCCACCCCCGCCATCTGCAGTGCACGTCCGCGCAGGGCCTGTTGCAGCATACCCAAGCTCGCACAGGACCACACAGGTTGTCCCGACAGCTGCTTGCACGCAGGTGCCAGGCGAGCCGTTGGTCGGGGACGCTATTTGAGCGCACGGTGGCTGGACTGTCACAGAGTGCGAGGCGGCGGCCAGGCCAGAGCTCGTGAACGTCAACGTGACGGCTGTCACCACGGTCGCGCCGCTCCAGGCGACACCGGTAAAAGTGGCCAGCCCTGACACTGACACAGCAGGCTGGGCAGGGATCAGACTGCCCGAGGATCCAGCACCGACGACCTCCACGACGTGCTGCTCCGTGGCTGTGTTACCCCCGGCGTCCAGCGTAGAGATGACAGGCTGCGACGTGAAGACACCCTGGGCGTCTGGTGCCGCAGCTGGCGACGCAACGGCAAGCTTCACTGCCGGGCCAGCCGACACGGTGAGGACGTGGCTCACCGGGGCAAAGCCCGGGTAGCTGTAGGTCAGCACAATGCTCCCATCTGCTTTGTCGTAGGTAAGTCCGGGAAAGGTCACCACTCCCAGCGACGCCAGGATGACTGTGGTGCCGAAGAGAGTTCCCGATCCGCTCGAGGCAGTCACGGTGACGGCAGTAGAGGAGTCCAGAACGTTTGTGTTGCCACCGGCGTCTTGGACTAAGATCGTGGGTGTAAACGCGACCAAGCTAACAGCGGAGAGGCCACTCGTCGACAGTGTCAACATTGCAGAGGGTCCGACAGACACGGAAAGCGCTTGAGTGCTCGCTGTCAATCCCGGAGCCGAATACCGCAGCGTGACCGTCTCCGCAACGTCGTACCTGACACCAGAAAACGACGCAACCCCAGAAACAGTGGCCGCAGTCGTCGTGCCCGACAGGCTGCCGGTGCCGCTGCCAGCAGCAGAAACAGTCACAACCACCGCCGTCCCCGCTGTCACTCGGTTGCCCCCCGCGTCCTCGAGCGCAATCTTGGGCTGCACCCCGAACGCCACCCCACCCGTCGCACTCGCGGCTGCGGTGTCCACCACAGTCCTGACCGCTGCTCCCACACCAACCACCAACGGTTGTGTGGCCGGCGTCAGCGACAGGGCCGAAAACGTCAGGGTGATGGACTCAGCGACGTTGTACGACACAGAGCCAAACGACACCTCCCCTGCAGCAACCTGGCCCATCGTCACCCCCGAGAGCGAACCACCGCCGCCGCTCGCAGCGACAGTCACCTGGGTGAGGAAGTCGGTTGTGACAACGTTCCCGCCAGCGTCCTTGACGGTGACAACGGGCGCAACGCCGGGCGAGCCGAAAGGAGAGCCTCCCGTGACACCCGCGGCGGGGGTGGTGACGACGAGGTGCGCAGGCAGACCGACAGACACCGTGATGGTCTGAGTCGCGGAGGTCAAGCCAGGACTTGTGAACAGAAGCACCACGCCAGACCCAGCCTTGCTGTAGGACGCCCCAGAGAAGGAAGCAACGCCGTTGACAGCGGTGACCACGAGAGCGCCAGAGAGGGTGCCGCCTGGGCCACCGGACGCCGCGAGCGTGACACTGGCCGCACTGCCGACGACAACGTTACCGTACGCGTCCTCAACCCTAGCCGCTGGCGGAGTTCCCAGCGAGAAGGCAGCGGCGGCCTGGACGTGCCTGGCGACAGTGTGGGAGACCAGCGCGGCCGCGGCCCCTGGCGCAATGGTGGTGGTCATCGAGGCCGGGGTCAGCCCATCAGAAAAGGCAAGCAGGCGGTAGGTCCCGGATTTTCGGAGCGTGTACCAGATACTGGCGTCTGAGTAGCTCCCCGCGGGCGCCGCGTTGACGGACTCCACGCCAGGAAGCTCCGGGATCCGCAGCAGGATTGAAGCTGGGGTGCCAGTTGGGTTGCCCTGGTCGTCCTCAACGCGGACTGTGAGGCCAAACACAGTGCCAGCCGTCGCGGAGGAGGCAACCGACATCGCCAGCCTCGCCGGGGGCCCGGGCGCGACTGTGAACGCAGAGGAAGACATTCCTGCGAGCCCAGGGGCTGCAAAGGCAAGCGCGACCCCAGCCTCCGCCTTGCTGTACCGGGCACCCAGCAGCGAGGCGAAGCCTACCGCAGCCCTGGCAGTCAACACCCCCGTCAGCACCCCGAGGCCGGCGGAGAGCGTCGCAGTGACCTCAGTCGCGCTGTCTCCGACCACAAGGTTGCCCCCGGCGTCCAGGATAGCTACCACCGGAGCTGTGCCGGCACTGAAATCGCGCCCAGCGGTTATGCCGGCAGGCGCTGTGGACACAGACAGTGAGTTCGGCACCCCAGGGCTGATTGCCAGCGTCTGGCTGGCGGGGGAAAGCGCCCCAGAGCTGAAGTAGAGCGTGATTGTTCCTGCTTTGTCGTACGCCAGGTCTGCAAACGTGGCGGCCCCCGCCGTGGCTGACGCCGTTGTCGTTCCGAACAGGGTGCCAGCGCCAGAGGCGGTTGCGGTGATGGCGGCAGTACTAGCACTGACTGTATTGCCGCCGGCGTCCTCGACGATAACCTGAGGCTGCCGGACGAAGGCAGTGCCCCCGGCCGCGACAGCTGCTGGGGCAGCCACCGCGAGCTTGGCGGCGGCGCCCACAGACACAGTGAGAGGCGCGGTGACGTCCGCAAGGCCGGCCCGCGAGAAGACCAGAGTGGAGGTCTCAGCCCTGTTGTAGGAGGCACTCCCAAAGCTCGCGACACCGCCCGCCGCCGTCACTGTGGTGGCACCGGACAGAAGTCCGGTGCCCCCCCTGACAGACAGGGTGACCGACGACGTGTCTGACGTCACAGTGTTCCCGCCTGCGTCTTTGATCGTGACGGACGGCGGAGTACCTGTGCTAAAAGGGAGCATGGCCGTGATCCCCGCTGGAGCCGAGGGCACCAGCGCTGACGCAGGCCCAACAGCCACAGAGATGTGCAGCTGCGAGGCTGGAGCTAGCCCAGGCGCAGTGAAAGTGAATCCGACGCCAGACTCCGCCGCGCTGTACACCGTCGCGCCAAAACTCGCCAAGCCGCCGACGACCACCGCTGTGAGCGCCCCCGACAGCGTGCCAGACCCGACGGCCTTCCCGAGCGTGACCATGGTGCCGGAGTCCGAGGTGACCAGATTACCGCCGGCGTCTTGGACGGCGATCACTGGCATTGTTCCCTGCTGGAACGGGGCGCCGCCGATAAGCCCAGCCGCGCTGGTGACGACAGCCAGTCGCGCGGCTGGGCCCACAGACACTGAAAGTGCGACGACAGCAGGAGTTAACGGCGCGTGCGAAAACGTCAGCGCTGCGTGCCCCGCGAGGTCGTACACCAGGCCTGCAAAGGTCGCAACGCCGGACACGGCTGATCGCTGCGAGACGCCATGTAGCGTCCCGGGCCCGCTGGAGGCTGCGACGGTGACCCTGGTGGTCGAGTCGGTCGTGACCAAATTGCCACCGGCGTCCTGCAGCGAGATTGAAACCAAGAACGCTGAGCCTCCGAGTGAGGACACGCTGCCAGGCCCTGCGAGCCTGGCGATAACCCCGACGCTAACCGTGAACGGCCACGAGACCGGTTGCAGGCCAGGTGCTGCGAACTTAAGCGTCACAGTCTCAGCCCTGCTGTAGACCGCGCCAGGGAACGTCGAGATGCCAGACACCGCAGCGACTGTGGTAGTGCCCGTCAGGGTACCAGCCCCGCCGATTACAGAAAGCGTCACGGGTGAAGCGTCTGTTGGCACCGTGTTGCCTCCAGCGTCTTGCACGGCCACGGCAGGCGGCGTGGAAGTGCCAAACGGCAGGCCGCCTGTAGCCCCCGAGCCATGGACGTGCGCTGCAAGTTTCACTGCCGCGCCCACACCCACTGCGACGGTCATTGTCGTGTGCGTGAGCGGCGGGCTGGTGAAGGTCAAGGTCACCGTCTGCGCCACCGCACTCTGGCACGAGCCGAAGGTGGCGGCGCCATTGACCGTGGTCTCCACAGTTGTGCCGCTGAGAGGCGCGCTCGCTGCCACAGTCACGGCCGTGGACGAGTCGGACACAACCTGGTTGCCGCCCGCATCGAGGACTACCACGGTGGGCGGAGTTCCAGCACTAAACAGGGTCCCTCCAGTGATCCCCGCCGCGTTGGTCAGAACAGCCAGTCGGACACCGGGCCCAACGGCCACGACAAGAGGCTGCGGAACAGACAGAGCACCCACGGTGTAGGTGAGAGTGACCGTTTCAGCCTTGTCAAAACTGAGGCTTGTGAACCGCGCCACGCCGGAGACGGCTGTGGCGGTCAAGGGGCCACTGAGCGTGCCGGTGCCGGCGGCAACCACGGTGACAGTGGTGGCCGCGTGCGACTGGACGAGATTGCCACCGTTGTCGCGCAGAGATATCACTGGTTGGACGCCAAACACCTTCCCTCCTGTGGCGGCAGAGGCCGGCGGCTGGAGTACGAGGCGTGTGATGGGCCCCACCGTGACAGTCAGCACTTGCGAGGCTGGTGTCACACCACTGACACTGCTGAACGTCAGAGTTATGGACTCGGCTTTGTCGTACCGCAGAGCCTGAAACGTCGCGATTCCTCCCACGGCGGGAGCATCGTTGGACGATAAAACGCCGGTGCCACCACTGGCTGCCGCGAACACGTGGTGCGTCACGGGTACGGTGTTCCCCCCAGCGTCGTGGAACCTGATGACGGGCTGCACGGCAAACGACACGCCGCCTGTACCAAAGGCCGCAGCAGTGTGAATGCCAAGCTTCACTGCTGGGCCCACGGAGACAGTGGCAATTGTGGAGACACTGTAGGTCAGCACGGTGAATTGCAGCGTGATGGACTCGGCAACATTGTAGGCAGCCTCTGAGAACGTCGCGACGCCGCCCACCGCTGTGGCTGTGAGGGTGCCCGAGAGGGCTCCGGTGCCCGATGTCAGGGACAGTGTGACAACAGTGGAGGAGTCTTCGCTTCTCTTGTTCCCTCCAGCGTCACGCAACTCAACCTTCGGGGCGGAGCCTTTGCCGAAGACAGAGCCTCCACGCAGTCCTGAGGGAAGACTTGACACCACAATGGCAGCCAACGGCCCAACGGACACGGAAAGCGCTTGGGTGCTCGCTGTCAGTCCCGGAGCCGAATACCGCAGCGTGACCGTCTCCGCAACGTCGTACCTGACCCCAGAAAACGACGCAACCCCAAAAACAGTGGCCGCAGTCGTCGTGCCCGACAGGCTGCCGGTGCCGCTGCCAGCAGCAGAAACAGTCACAACCACCGCCGTCCCCGCTGTCACTCGGTTGCCCCCCGCATCCTCGAGCGCAATCTTGGGCTGCACCCCGAACGCCACCCCACCCGTCGCACTCGCGGCTGCGGTGTCCACCACAGTCCTGACCGCTGCTCCCACACCAACCACCAACGGTTGTGTGGCCGGCGTCAGCGACAGGGCCGAAAACGTCAGGGTGATGGACTCAGCGACGTTGTACGACACAGAGCCAAACGACACCTCCCCTGCAGCAACCTGGCCCATCGTCACCCCCGAGAGCGAACCACCGCCGCCGCTCGCAGCGACAGTCACCTGGGTGAGGAAGTCGGTTGTGACAACGTTCCCGCCAGCGTCCTTTACGGTTACAACGGGCGCAACGCCGGGCGAGCCGAAAGGAGAGCCTCCCGTGACACCCGCGGCGGGGGTGGTGACGACGAGGTGCGCAGGCAGACCGACAGACACCGTCAGTGGCTGGGCCACTGGTGGAAGCGCCCCGCTCGAGTAGGTAAGCGTGAGCCCGCTCTCCGCTTTATCATACTTGAGCTCTGAAAAGGTGGCCACGCCCGCAACGACTGTCGCTGTCAGCGCCCCTGAGAGCGTCCCTGTTCCACCCGAGACCGCGATGGTAACGGTCAGCGTTGTTGGATCATTGACGCTCGGATTGCCGCCGACGTCCAGCAGTGCGACAGACGGCTGGGTGGTCATCGCGCTGCCCCCGTATGCTCCTGCTGCAGGCGTGCGCAAGACCAGCTGCGTCGCGGGACCGTGCCCCACTGCCAGCGGCTGTGACACTGATATCAGCCCTGAGGCGGCAAACGTCAGCGTCAGAGTGGTTTCGATGTCGTATTTGAGATCTGTGAACGTGGCCAGCTGCGGCGCGGCAGTGGCTGTCAGCGCCCCTGTCAGAGTCCCAGCGGGCGCCGTCACTCCGGCAGTGACCGTGGTGGAGCTTCCAGCGGTCAGGCGATTTCCTCCAGCATCTTCCACAGCCACTGTGGGCTGCGCCGCGAACGCCACACCTCCCACCGCGCCAGCAGCCAGGGCAGCGATGACCAGCCTGAAGGCAGGGCCCTCGACGACAGTGAGCGGCTGCGACACGGACGTCAGTCCGAGGGCGGTGAACGTGAGCGTGATCCCAGTCTCGGCCTTGTTGAACCTGATCTCGGAGAAGGTTGCCAGCCCCCATGTGGCTGCCACCTCCGCATTGCCGAGCATGGGGCCAGTTCCGCCGGTCGCGGTCACAGAGACAACGACGGTCGAAGCGTCTGGCACAACGTTGCCGCCAGCATCCAAAATCCTGAGGACAGGGGGCACAGTCAGAGGAGACCCGCCAGCTGCCCCAGTGCCAAGCGTTACGAACGCGAGCGCGGCAGGGGGGCCGATGTCTACCCGCAGCACCGACTGCGTTGTCGCTGTGAGCGTGCCCGAGGTGAACACTAGAGAGACAATCTCGGCCCTATCGTACGCCAGCCCGGAGAACGTTGCGAGGCCAGCGACTGTAGTCGACATCGTTGTTCCGGAGAGTGTCCCAGAGCCGCCGGCCACTGCAACCGTGACCACGGTGCTGCCGTCAACACTCACCAAGTTCTCACCAGCATCGCGCACAGCCACCACAGGAGCGCTTGGGAACACGGACCCCCCCAGCGCTGAGGGGGCTGGCGAGTGAAGCGCCAGGCTGACCGCCGGCCCCACAAGAACCTCCACAGACTGGAGCGCTGAGAGAATGAGGTCCTGCCGCCAGGACACTTGCGGGGGGCGAACGGCGTCGGAGGTGAAAACAAGCTGTGATACCCCGGCAACAGCGATGGCTAGATTCGTGAACGTGGCAACGCCGGCGGACACTGCGACCTGCGTGGTGCCGCTCAAGACGCTGTTCATTGATATCGCGGTGACAAGGGTTGCGCTGTCGGAGATAATGGCGTTACCACCTGCATCTGTGATTGCTACCCTGGGCTGAGCTGCAAACGGGACGCCGCCGGTAGCGCATGCAGCCAGCGTTGTAATGACAAGCTTCGCCGGAAGCCCGATGCTCACAGTGAGCGACTGAGCCGTTGGTGCGAGGTCGGCGGCTGTGAACCGAAGTGTCACGAGCTGAGCAACATTGTACACCAGCTCGCTGAAAGAGACAGTCCCTGCAACTGCGGACGCGGCCAGCTGGCCAGAGAGCAATACGCTGCCGCCAATCGCAGCGACAGTAACAGAGGTTGCCGAGTCGCCCACAACGACGTTGCCACCTGCGTCCAGGATGAGGACAGTGCGCGCGAAAGCAGTTCCGCCGTTTGCAGTGCCAGTCGGGGCGACCCACAGGGAGGTACTGGGCCCGACAGCCACGAGCACTGTTTGTGAGACGGCGGCCAGACCGGGCGCTGAGAAACGCAGCGAGACCTCTCCAGCTTTGTCGTGCTTGACACTGGCAAACGTCGCCACCCCGGCCACAGCTGTGGCCTGCGTGATGCCCGTCAGCGTGCCGACTGCGGCCGTGGCAGACACCGTGACCACGGTCGAGTCATCGAAGACGGTGTTGCCACCGGAGTCCAGGATCAACACGGACGGCTGCGTTCCAAAGGCGACACCACCGAGCGCACCCGCGGCGAGGGTGAGGACGGCGAGCTTGGCACCCGGCCCCGTGGAGACATGGAAGCCAGTCTGCGTCGCCGACACCAGCCCTGACGACGTGAACGTGAGGGTCATTGGCCCTTGCTGCAGCGTGTACGCCAGGTCAGTGAAGGACGCCAACGAGACGCCTCCCGACACAGTAGCAGCCAGCGTGCCGGACAAGACGCCCGCACCGCCTGCAGTCACGTGCACAACGGTCTCGGACGTTAGCATGGCTGGGTTGCCGCCAGCGTCCTGCACCTGCACGACAGGCTGAACGCCAAACTCGAGGCCGCCTTGGGCGCCCGCTGCTCGAGTGGACACGCTCAAGGCGGCCGGGGGGCCTCGGGCCACGACAAGCCGCTGAGTCACAGCTGTGAGGGAGGCTGCGGTGAAGCGCAGCGTGATGGCTTCCGCAACAGGGTACCGCAAGGACGAGAACGACGCAACGCCGACCACGCAGGTGACTGTGGGAGCGCCGATGAGAGTGGCGGACCCCGCACTCAGTGTGGCCGTGACAGCTGTCACGGAGTCTGACGTGACAGTGTTGCCACCGAGGTCGGCGACAGTGATTCTCGGCTGTGTGGCAAACGGCAGGCCGCCGGTCGCACCAGCCGCAGGGGTTAGCACGAGCAGCTTAGCGCTGGGCCCGGTGGACACTGTCAGTAACTGTGTCACTGGCGCCATCCCCAATGCCAGGAACGTCAGGCTGACAGGCCCAGCCTTATCGTACTTGAGGTTAGCAAACGCCGCCACGCCGTTGACTGCCATGACAGTGTCACCCGGCAGAGGGTTGGTCCCGTCGCTCGCAGTGACTGTGACAGCGATTGCTATCGTCACCACGTTCCCTCCAGCGTCGAGCACCGTGACCACAGGGGGTGTGGTGGGCCCTGTTCCACCGCTCGCCCCCGAGGCTGCAGTAGTGAGAGCGATCCGCGCAGGTGCTCCAACGGTCACTGTCAGCAGCTGGCTGACCGTGGTGAGCGCGCCTGATGAAAACACGAGCGTGATCCCTGCCTCCGCCTTGTCGAACGCAAGGTCGGTGAAAGACACAGTACCAGACACCGCTGCGGATGTCACGCTGCCAGAAAGAACGCCGCCACCAACCGCCGTGCTTCTGACGCTCACGGCTGTACTAACAGCCACAACGTTGCCGCCCGCGTCCCGCACAGACAAGACCGGCTGCACCATGAACACACTCCCTCCTGTCGCTCCCGACGCAGCCGTCTCCAACGCGAGCTTGGCTGGGCTTCCCGTGGTCACGACAAGGCCGTGGGTTGCGGGTTTCAGCACGCCAGCTGAGAAGGTTAGCGTGAGGCCAGTTTCTGCCTTGTCGTACGCCAGGTTTGACCACGATGCGACTCCAGCCGACGTGGTTGCGACAGCTAGCCCAGTTAGCGTCCCGCTGCCGCCGAGCACTGTCGCAGTCACCGGGGTCCCTGAGGTTTCTGTGAGCGCGTTGCCGCCAGCGTCGATAACGGTCACCCGGGGCTGCACTGCGAACACGGACCCTCCAACGGCGCCTGATACGGGGGTGAGGATGGACAGAGCAGCCGGCGCGCCGACAGAGACAGAGAGCGTCTGTGATGTGGATGCAAGGCCGCTCTTGGTGAAGGTCAACGTGATGGTTTCCGCAACGTCGTAGCTGAGGTCTGAGAACCAAGACGTTCCTGCGGACGCTGTGGCCAGCGACGAGCCTCGCAGCGTCCCCGAGCCGCCGGAGACAGAGACAGTCACAACAGACACTGAGTCGGACGTCACAGTGTTGAGCGCAGCGTCCTTCAGGGTCACGGCAGGCTGAGTACCGAATGGAAGCGCACTGACTGCGTTTGCTGGGACCACGGCCAGGGTGAGACGCGTCGGCACGCCGTGTTGGATCGACAAGGAGTGGGCTGCCGGCGCCAAGCCCACGGCAGAGAACGTCAGGGTGATTGTCTGGGCCTTGTCCACAGCAAGGGAACCGAACTGCACCACCCCCTCACTGGCAGCTGCAGTCGTGACCCCCGACAGCAACCCAGAGCCAGTGGGAGACACAGTCACAGCGACAGCGCTGTCCGAGACGATGTTTCCCGCAGCGTCTTGGACGTGGAGCACAGGCTGCGTGGAGAACGGCACTGTCGCGACTGCCCCAGCCGCGGGAGTCACGACCACCAGTTTCGAAGGAGGCCCACAGCTAACGCTCAGGGGCTGAGTCACAGAGGGCAGGCCCGCAGAGCTGAAGGTCAGCACGAGCCCCGTTTCGGCCCTGTTGTACGCGAGGTTCGTAAACGCGACGACACCAGCAGAAGCGACGGCCGTCACAGCTCCAGAGAGGGCCCCAGTCCCGCCACTCACTGAAACCGACACAAATCGAGCGCTCTCAGCCGACGCCAGGTTATTGCCCGCATCCATCAGCCAGATCTGCGGCTGGATGCCAAACGCAGCAGAAGCGATCGCGTGGAACGCGTTAACAGCGCTGAAGAGCGCTGCCACAGGGCCCACAGCGACAACCAAGCTCTGCGACACTGGGGTGACGTACTGTTCCAGCCGCCCGAGGGGAGCTGCCACAACAGCATCGCAGTAAAACCGCAGCGTGACGGTTTCTGCCTTGCTGCACTTGAGTCCCGCAAACGCCGCGAGACCACCCGAAGCCTGAGCCTGCGTCGCACCAGACAGGGCAGGACCTCCCGCGACGGTGATTGCGAGCGAGGACTCTGTGACTACGATGTTGCCACCAACATCCAGGACCGCGACGACAGGCTGGGTTGTGAACACCAGCCCGCCAGTGGCGCCTGCAGCAAGGGTGTGCAGGCCAAGCCTCGCTCTGGGCCCGACTGCCACTGTCAGAGTCTGCGTCGCTGACATGAAGCCGGAGGCTGAATACGTCAGGGTGACAGTTTCCGCTCGGCTGTACCTGAGGCCTGCAAACTGCGCAACGCTCGACGTGACTGCGGCTGTCAAGGGCCCTGACAAGACTCCGGTACCTCCTGAGCTTGTGACGGTCACCACAGTCGCGCCATGGCTGGCAACCCGATTGCCACCGTGATCCTGCAGGACAACGGCAGGCTGCGAGGCAAACTCGAGCCCGCCAGTACCCCCCGCTGCCGCAACGAGCACACTGAGCTTGTCTGGCAGTCCTACGCCCACCGTGATCTGCTGCGACGCAGACGCAAGCCCATCGCACGCGAAAGAGAGCGTGACAGTCTGCGCCGTGTCGTAGGCAAGGTCTGTGAACGTCGCAGTCCCAGTGGCCGGAGCACTGGCCGCCACGAGTGTGCCAGTCAGAACCCCGGTGCCAGCCGCAGACGCCGTAACAGACACGCTCACCAGCGTGACAAGGTTCCCGCCAGCATCGAGCGTCTGGACGGCTGGCTGGACTCCAAACGCGTTTCCACCTGTCGCAAACTCTGCCGCCCTTGACACAGTCAGCTGGGACGCAGCGCCCACAGCGACAGTCAGAGACTGGGATACCGACGTCCACCCGGGTCTGGTAAAGGCCAGCGTGATAGTTTCGGCTTTGTCGTATCTGAGTCCGGAGAACAGAGCAACGCCAGCCGCCGCCGTTACGGCGGTTACGCCAGACAGCACCCCGCTGCCAGTGGCGACCGCCGTGATGGTCGAGTCCGTGTCTGTCGTAACAAGGTTCCCACCCGCGTCAAGCACAATTACACGCGGCTGCACCGCAAAGGGTAGACTGCTCACGGCCGCGTCTGCCTGCACCTGAATGGACACTTTGGTGGGCTGGCCGAGACTCACAGTCAGGGTCTGTGTTGCCGGGGCCAGCAAAGGAACAGTGAACGTCAGGGTGATTCCAGATTCGGCCTTGTCCCACCGCAAGTCGGTGAACTTGGCCACACCAGACACGGTCGTGGCCTGCAAAGTGCCAGACAACGAGCCAGCACCACCACTACTCGCGACAGAGACAGCGACGGAACTCGCGAGGACGAGATTCCCACTGTCATCCAGAACAGAAACCTCAGGCTGGATTAGAAAAACGGTTCCACCAGAGGCGGCGTCAGCCTGCTTGGTCACAAACAGCCTGCTCGCCGGGCCGGCGCTCACTGTGAGGTTGACGTCTGTCGAGGCCACCCCCGTCTGGGAGAAGGTGAGCGTTACCAGGCCCGCAGAGCTCAACGCAAGGTTGGTGAAGGTCGCGACACCTGCGACTGCAGTGGCCTGCGTGGTGCCAGACAGCGCCCCGGCGACGCTGGCTGACACACTCACGACAGAGTCGTCGGAGCCCACAAGGTCACCAGCAGAGTCCAGAATCGCGACAGTTGGCTGGGTGGCAAACGGGAGACCACCCACTGCCGCACTCGGCGGCTGGATGACTGCGAGCTTGGACTTCAGGCCTTGGAGCACCGTTAGTTCCTGCGCCGCGGACGTCAGGCCTGCGCTTGTGAAGGTGAGCGTGATAGACCCCGCCCTGCTGTAGCCGACGTTCGTAAACGCTGCAACTCCGCTCGTTGACAGCGCGGTGGAAGTGCCCAAAACGCTGCCGGTCCCGCTTGCAGACACAGTCACGAGGGTGTTGGCGTCCAGAGAGTTCATGTTACCTCCAGCGTCCAGCAGCCAGACGACCGGCTGCACTCCAAACGCTACTCCGCCACTCGCCGCAGACACGGGGGTCTGGATAACGATCTGGGCGCTGGCCCCCAGCTTAACACTCAGGGGGGCGGTGGCAGACAACACGCCGGGGCATGAAAACACAAGCGTTATGTCTTCAGCAACAGGGTAGCGCAGGCCAGAGAAGGACACCACGCCTGCTGCTGCTGTTTGCTTCGTTGTTCCGGCAAGACTGCTTGCGCCGGTACAGGTCGCCGTCACCTCCGTCGTATGGTCGGCGAGCACAACGTTATCTCCTGCGTCGGTGACAGCAAGCACTGGCTGCTGCGTGAACGCCACGCCCCCCGTTGCTCCCGCGGGCGCTGTGTTAATCAGGAGCTTGACCGGTGGGCCAACGGCGACACTGACCGTCACTGAAGTCGGGCTGAGGGCAGTGTGCGTGAACGACAAGGTGACGGTGCCAGCGATGCTGTAGCTCAGCCCAGTGAAAGTTGCGACGCCGTTGACCGACGGTGCGGTGAGGGCACCAGACAAAACACCGGGCCCGCCGCTGCCCGAGACTGTGACTGTTGTAGCAGACCAGGCTACTGTGTTGTTCCCAAGGTCAAGCACAGCGACTGCAGGCTGTTGTGAAAAAGGAAGGCCCCCTGTCGCCCCAGCCGGCGGCTGGAGGAGTTGCAAGCGGGTGGGGACCCCGGACGTGATGCTGAAGGGCAAACCGGTGAGAGGGGGCATGTCGGCACTGGTGAACGCCAGAGTGAACGTCCCGATGGAGGTTATCATGAGATCAGTGAAGGAGATCACGCCGTGCTGCGCGACGGCCGTGGTTGTGCCGTGCAGCAGTGCATCGGGGGTGCCGGCGAGCGTAACGGTGACTGCGGTAGATCGGTCCCGAGAAAGAACACGCCCGAAGGAGTCGAGGATGTGCAGCTGGGGCTGCACTAGAAACGCCACAAAGGCTGTCGCATTGGGAGGCTGCTGGCCCAGAGCAATGCTAGCCTTGGTGTCCAGACTCACTGGTTGGGCTCGTTAGAGTGGGATGTGCGATGTTAGATGGGTGTGTTGCATAATAGTGCGTTGCGTGGAATATCAACACTCAGGGGAGTGAGTTCATACCCAGGAAGAAACAACGGGGAGATTGACTCGGATGGAAATCGCGGGTCAACGCCCAGCGTCACGCCAAGTCGTTTGTCCGAGTCTGGTGAGGCACTCGTTCGACAGGCCTTGGGTACTCGTCACAACGAGTCCGTGCGATATCACACTTCCTCGGCACACATTGTTTGGTGAGTGACTTTCCATGTCTAGGAGCGCTGCACATTGTAGCACACCCACAAACAGACTCTAGTGGAATGTATCATGTTCGACCACAGGATGAGGAGAGAGGAGGGTGCGAGAGGGGAGAGGAGGGTATCGGACGTGCGGAAACCTGGTAAACTCATCTTGAGATACTCGTCAGACCCAGTGTGTCATGGTATCGACGCATGAAAACCGCATGCGGTGTTTGACACGTGACACGTGACATGACACGGTGTCCCACGAGCTGTTGACGGAAGGGCAGGCATTTGAGGGGGGTGCGGGTTCTTCTTTCCAGTGGGTGAGAGGAAAACGCGAGGGGAGAGGGGACTGTAGTATCGAGGGGAGGACGTCAGGAGGGACACTGTAGTCACAGACGACCGACAAGTGAGCACATACACACAGCAAGGCACCTCCAGGCAAGCATTCCATACCTGCAGCACCACAGGTGAGATCAGCTCCACAGAGAGATCCGGAACAGCCAGCACCTGAAAAACAGTCAATTGTGTCTGTCCTATTCGGGAGCCTTTCTCTTACAAGGATCATAGGCGATTGCTTGCAAGCCTGTGGCTGAATGCACGAGTTCGGTAGTTGACCTTGCGGTGAGGTCTACTTTCAGGAGAGCTGAGCGCTGCAGGAGCAGGAAGTATGAGGAGCTGAACGAATCGAACGCTGCAACCCCAGATACGGTTCGGTCCGGGATTCGAATCACTGGAACCATAACCCCTCGATCCAAATCGACCGCTACGAGGTCTGTCTCGTCATTTCCCTCCCTCACGCCGAGGAGGGCACCGTTCTGATCTACCTGGAGGCTGGACAGACCTCGAACACACTGTCCCCCACCTTTCAAATTGAACTCAGAGATATTTCCATTTTCAATGTTCAGTCGAATAATCTTATGAAATACAAATAGATACAGCAGTCGACGCGTGGCATCATGCGCAGTCACTCCCGGCACGACCTTGAGATGAGCCAACTGGCGCACTTCGTGAACGGTGAAATCAGTCGCATTGATAGAGATTACTCTAGCTCCAGTAGTCATCATTTCGACTGCTAACAATGCCCCATCCGGTCCAGTGTCGACATCGCAATGGAGAGCAGCGAGCTGTCCTCGATTCCAAGCCATCCCTCTGACTGTCATTCCAGTCCAGAGCAACACTTGGAGTTCGTTTAAGCTTTGCACAAAAAGCAAACGGCGTTGCCAGTCAAAACACATCACCGCCCCAGAATCCGCTGGTGCAACGCTCACAGCTGGCGACAGCCATCGAGATTCAGGCGCCCCAGAATTCAAAGTGGTGAGATTCACCCAAGTCACCTCATGCCCACGTGGGCCACTGGTGAATCCAAGGAGTCCTCCTAACGAGACAGCTTCAACTTGACCCCAGATAAGTACCAGCAGCACTGAAACCAAGTTCGCCCGGCAAGCCATTGGCACCTAATAATCAGCTTGGGTGAGCCTCGTCAGTTCTATCTAGAGATCAGTCGTAGGCGCTCATTTTCTATTGCTTCAGATGGGAATAGATAAAACCTCAGTGCCAACGCTCACCTCGCTTTGGAGGAGGGACCAGTTTCGGTTGCTGGGCAAGAATAAGCCGAACAAAAGTTACAAAACAACGGTGCACTCCACGAGGTGGATGACGCAATCGCGATCACCTCACCATCGTCRATCCAGTACAAGACTGACGAACCTGACGCCTTTCTCGGCAAACCAATCAACTGGGAGCACCGTGACTCGGTTTCCGTGGTTGAGAGAGAGAGAGAGTATTCAAACCACTAGGAACTGCGTAGCAGCCACAGATCCGTAGATCTGCCTAGGGTTGAGAGAGAAACACACACTACACTACACACACTACATACACACCTACACACCCTCCTCCAGCACTTCGATTAGGCATTTGGCTAGCAAGGGGAGAGGACATTTAGCAAGTTTTCGGGGGGCCTGTCACTGGCGAGGCCATGCGGTTTGGGGGCTGAATACACACAGTTTCTCGTGAGGCCTAGCGTCTGCAGTACGTAATTGGTCGTTCTCCGGTGTGACGGGGTCGTTCTCTGCGGGACAGGTGTTACCAGTGACGCATCTACTTTCTGGTTGACCCGAAGGACAAAAAGTTGAAACAACATTCACAAAGAAAGATGGCGCGCCAGCAACGTTAAACTTGAAAGCTCCTGGCCGAGCTCGAGTAGCACTGTCACTGTCTTTCCTTTCAGTGTGCGGCGCCGGTTGCTGGCAAGAGATTAATTACGCATTAATTGTAATTCATATTTTAAAAAAAGCTGAATAATTTCATTTGAGAGCATGCCATGATTTCGCTGGGTCTCCGAAGAGCGAGAGCTAGTTTATTTGAACCATGTACTGGCATTCAGGAGCCGCTGACTCGGAGCTGCCACAGACTCCCCGGCAGGAGTCCCTGGGAACACACAACACACACACACACACACACACACACACACACAACACAACACACACACACACCCGCGCGCGCGCGCACACACACACACACACACACACACAC
>QUTJ01031812.1:0-21038 GCA_003573635.1 Goniomonas avonlea | reverse complement strand
GGTGTGATTTCTGTTTCGTCGAGGTTTGCCCTCGGGGCAACAGGGTGCGAGGTGAGTTTCTGGCAATCGGACACTGGCCTGCGGTGCAGACGCGCAAGTGGCGTCTCGGGGTCACTTGATCTGACTTCGACGGTCGCAAGCACCGACCGACTCATGACCTTCACCCAGGCGTGGACATACAACGCTCCACTCGTCCACAGTGTTTCCATTGCCAACCATCCTGCCACCGGCTCGACCAGTGTCACCATCGTTGGGTTGAGCATGGGTCTGCAGAGCCGAACCCGTCGAGTGCGAGTTGGGGCCTCCGTGTTGCCTGTCTCCACCTGGGTGTCAGAAACATCTGTGTTTGTCAAGTTTAACGCCGGGCTCGACTCCGGGGCCTGCCTCGCCATCACTGAGTTCAAGCTGTTTGTTTCGCGTACAACCACCAGAGTCTTTACCTTCCAAGCACCTTCACCAAGCTCCTTGACCCGCACCAACGGGCCTGGTACTGGCAGCGCGAGTGTAACGGTCGTTGGCTCCAACCTGGGGCATGCGAGGTTCTCATCGCGGCTGCGGCTTGGCTCTCGTGGAAGTGGCACGGCATCTCAGATCACCACCTGGGTCTCCGATTCGTCTGTGCGAGGCTTTGTTGCCAGTGGTCACACAGGTTTGATCTCCGTCTTCTTGACTGTTGCACGGAGGTCCGCCACGGCCACTGCCGTTTACTCCTATGACGCACCGGTTTCCTCGAGTTATTTGCCTTCCAACACCCCTGTCACGTCCTCGCTAAGCCTCACTATTGTCGGGTCATCCGCTAGCACTGCAGCGCTGACGCAGCGTGTTCGGGCCCATGGGACCTCCTGCATGGCGACAGGCTGGACCTCGGAGTCTACGCTCACGTGCAAGGTCGCTCTTGGAGCCAGTCTTCGACGTGGCTTGACTGCCACCCTTGGGCGGCAGCAGTCTACCGCCACCCGCGCTTGGAGTTTCAACCAGCCTGTTCTGAGCGGCGTTGTTCGCACAAATGGTCCCATGACGGCTAGTGTGAGCATGACCGTGATGGGGACTCAAATTGCCAAGGTCCCTGTGACCGCGGAGGGTCGCGTCGGTGGCACTGCGTGTGAGAACGGACGATGGGCGTCCGAGTCTTCTGTCCTGTGCAAGCTTCCCTCTGGCGCAGGGCTCCCATCGCTGGTCATTACGGTTGGTCAACAGTACGGTACCGTGGTATCCAGCTTTACAATGGACTCGCCTGCTCCCACCAGTGTGACGCGATCCAACCTCATGGCCACGGGTGCCGTCAGTGTCACAGTGCGCGGGTTCAACGTTGGGCTTTCGGACTACTCGACTCGGGGCCACTTGCGAGGGTCCTTGTGCGAAGCAACCACGTGGCGATCGGCCAGTGGTGTCACTTGCAAGATTTCGGGAGGCACAAAGGCTTCTGTCAGGTTTTCGATGACTGCCGGCCTGCAAGTTGGCACGCGGACAGAGATGGTGACCTACAACTTACCCTTGGTGAGTGGTCTTGCGAGGTCCAACTCTCCGGCAACCGGTTCTGTCAGCGTCACGGTTGTCGGTGCCAGCATGGCCAGTCGCGACTACTCTCACAGGGCCAAATTGGAGGCCACCAATGCTGCCATAACGCTGTGGATTTCGGAGTCGAGCATCAAGAGCAAAACTCCGATCGGGGTGATGGCATCTCGCCTGGTTGTGGTGACCGTTGGAGGGGCCGGTCAGAGAGCGACGCTCACTGGTCAATTTAGTTTTGTTGCTCCTGCGGTGAGCACAGTGGTCGTGAGCAACCGTGCTGTCACGGGCGCTGCGAGTGTCACTGTCGTGGGCTCTAATATCGGTGGCGCTCGGTTCACTGCTCAGGCTCGAGTTGGGGGCAGTGCCACTGCCAGCACTGCGTGGGTGTCAGATTCAGCTGTCCGTGGCAGACTGCCTTTGGTGACGCGCCGTGGATGCGGCGTCACTGCGACCGTCGGTGGACGTGCGCGCCATGGCACCGTGCTCGCCGCTTTCTCCGCCGACGCTGTTTCCGCCTCCAGCTTGGTGCGGGCCAACGGGCCCTCGTCCAGTTCCGTCAGCCTAACCATGGTGGGTGCTGGTTTCGGGGTGCTGCACGGACCCACCAAGCACGTCCGATTGGGTGCGTCATCGGGCATGAATACTCGCTGGACGTCCGACACGACTTTGCTCTGCAAGGCTCCTGCTGGGCTCAAGCTCAGGCTCTCTGTCGTCGTCACTTCCGCAAATCAAAATTTCGACAGTGCCGCTCGCATCATCTTGGACACCATGACGTCTGCGTACACTTTTGACATGACCGTCACCAGTTTGCGGCGGACCAACCTGCCTAGCACTGGAGCTGCGAGCGTCACTGTGACTGGTCAAGGTTTCGGGATCATTTCGGCTACAGGGCGGTTTGCAGTTTCCGGCACTGCCTGCGAGAAGAGCTTCTGGCAGGCTGACACCTCGTTGCGGTGTCGAATTCCTGGAGGGGTTGGTTCACAGCTTTCTTTGGTGACGACAATCGCGAACTTGGATGGCGTCCTGACGCTGAGCAAGACGTTCACCTTCGACAAGTTTTTGCTCACGGCTGTCGCCGGTGCTGCCAACGGCGCCCGCACTGGGTCCACCAGTGTCACTGTCGTCGGCTGGGGTGTTGGTCTCGTCAGACTGTCCTTGCGAGCGCGAGTTGGGCTGACTGCCGCCGACGTGACAACGTGGCGGTCTGACACGCACTTGTTCCTCAAGTCTCCTCGTGGTGCGGCTGTGTCAGTCTCCGTGGCCACGACGTTGGTGAGTGGTGTAAGCTCGCTGTCGCAAGCGTTTTCGCAAGCTGCGTCTGCAGTGTCCTCGGGTGTCGTGGTGAACACAGTCGCCACCGGTGCAGCCAGTGTGACAGTGCTTGGCCGTGGGTTGGGCGGCGCGTCCGTGTCCGGGCAGTTGCGGGTTGGTCCACGCGGCAGCCACTCCGCCACCCAGGTCACAGACTGGGTGTCCGACACGAGTCTTCGTTGCAAGGGCGCGTCCGGAGTGCAACAAGCGCTGTCATGCCTTCTCACTCTGCGAACCGTTCGCGGCGCGACTGTGACGGCAATGTATTCGTATGACAGGCCAGCTGGCTTTGGTAGCATTCACAATGGCCCGGCCACAGGGTCGGTGAGTCTAACCATCGTGGGATCCTCCATTCCCCTCTCAGCAAGCACGCGGTCCACCGTTCGTGTGCGGTTGGGCGGGACAGCTGAGGCAGCCACATCTTGGGTCTCGTCATCATCAATCCAGACCAAGAAGTCAGCGGGCGTGAAACTTCGCGTTGGGGCGACGTTGACCGTTGGCGGGACTGCTCAGCGTGTCACCATGACGCGAGCTTGGAGTTTCGACTGGCCGAGGGTCAGTGCTGTGGTGCGCACCAATGCCCCGGTCACCTCCTCGTGCAGTTTGACTATCATCGGCTCTGGCCTTGGGCAGGCCGTCTCCTCGACCGAACCCCGTGTTAGCGGCACCGCCTGCGAAAACGGGAATTGGATGTCCGAGTCTGCGGTCAGGTGCAAGCTTCCTGCCGGTGTTGGGACCAGTGCCCTTTCTATCACAGTAGGGGGGGCTGATCAACGGGGCACGGCAACGAGCGCCTTCACACATGACGCCCCTCTGACGTCGTCTCTCGCCAAAACGAACGTGCCTTCCACGGGTGCAGTCAGCGTCAGTGTGTTTGGGCACAAGTATGGTGCGATGGACCATACCCCCCGACTTCGGTTCTCGACCCACTGCGAAGCTTCCAAGTGGACATCCGATTCCTCCGTTACTGGTCGACACGCAGCCGGCCTTGCAGCGTCCGTGTGTCCTGCCGCATCTGTTGGAGTGCACTCGGGCGGCACGATCAGCATGGGGATGACCTTTGATTTGACGACGGTGTCGTCGGTGGTTGCGACCAACCGCGCCTCGACTGGCGCCGCCAGCGTGACTGTGCTCGGGACTGGTGTTGGGAGGGCAGCGTACTCTGCGAGGGTGAATGTTCGGGGGAGTGCCGGTGCGGTCACCTCTTGGACCTCAGAGTCCTCGATCGTCTGCAAGATTGTGGGCGGAGCAGGCATGGTGCGGTGCATTACCTCTTCAGCTGCTACCAAAAAGGGCACCTTGCTTGCTGCCTTCACCATGGGCATTGCGTTGCCGTCCTCAGTCGTTTTCTGCAACGCGCCTGACTCCGGAGCACTCAGTGTGACGGTCGTTGGCAGATCTTTCGGCGTTCCGTCCCACACTCTCAAGTCCACCATTGGTCCCTCGATGTCCGAAGTCTCCACGTGGATCTCCGACTCCGCGACCATGGTCAAGCTGCCCTCAGGTGTCAGAAATGCCCGCAAGACTGTTGCGACCATTGGCGGCAACTTGCAGCGTGGCACCCTGGCCAATGCACTTTCTTACGACGTTCCGATGAGCAGCAATGCTGTCCGTGCCAATGGCCCCGTCTCAGGCTCTCTCAGCTTGACGGTGGTTGGGTTGGGTCTCGGACATTCAGGCAAGACACAGTCCACGTCCATTGGGGGGACGGCGTGCGAGGCGAGCCGGTGGAGCTCCCGCTCGTCGATGCGTGCCAAGACTCCCGCAGGCGTGCGCGTCGGTCGCCGCTTCGTTGTCACTGCTGGCCAATCGCAGGACGGGACCATGTCTGAGGGCTTCACGTTCGACGTTCCGGCCGTGTCGAGCGCGTTGCGGACCAACTCTGGGTCTACCGGCTCTGTGTCCGTCACAGTGTATGGCCGGCAGTTCGGCCTCTGGGACGCCTCAGGTGCCACCCGCACTGCTGGTTCCGCCTCCCATGCTGTGTCCTGGTTTTCAGAGTCAGCAGTCGTCTGCAAAGCGCCTCAAGGGACCACTGCGTCTCTCGGCGGCGTGATGACTGTCGGTGGGGCGGTGTCTGCAGGCAGCATCACCACCATTTTCACGTTTAATTCAGCCTTCCCCAGCGGCCTCGTGCGCTCCAACGGTCCCTCTGGCGGGGCCGCCACGCTCACCATGGTCGGCATTGCGTTTTCCATGAATGATGCTTCGGTGGCAGCGCGCTTGGGGCCCACGGGCTGCGAGTTCAGCGAGTGGCTGTCGGAGACTTCCCTGCGGTGCAGGTTCTCTGGCGGTGTCGCCAACCTGCAAAAGATTGTCCTCTCTGTGGGCGGCCACCGCCGCCGCGGGACTGTCACGCAAGCGTTCACCTTTGACAACGTCGTACCCACGAGCATCGCCCCGATGAACGCGCCGTCGACCGGTGCTGCGTCTGTCACGGTGCTTGGTCTCAACTACGGGTTCCTCGACGTGTCCGGCCAGCTTCGGTTCCGCGGCACAGCCTGTGAGTCGGTCGAGTGGAAGTCCAACACCGCCATGAACTGCAAGCTTGCGACGGGATCCATGCCGGCAGTCGTTTGTATGATCACCTTGGAGAAAGTGAAAACCGCTGGTACGCTCACCCGGGGTATGACGTACGATACCTCTCGTACCAGCTCTGTGGTTCGTTCCAATGTCCCGACAACGTCAAGTGTTTCCGTCACCGTGCTTGGCATGAATCTGGGCAGCCTCCGCTTCTCGTCCACAACTCGCCTTGGGGGCACCGGCACTATGGCCAGCACCTGGGCCTCAGACACCGCTGTGTTCCTCAAAGGCAATCGCGGCTGGGGCTTGGGGCTTCGTGTGGCTCTGTCGATTGGGGACCTGTCCACTGCAGTCGTCATCATGTCGCACGACAACCCTGCCCCAGTGCACCCTGCAGGCAAGGACAACAATCCTGCCACCGGTTCCGCCAGTGTCACTGTTCTCGGGTCCCGTTTCGGCGAGTTCCAACTCTGCCCCGCAACGCGGTTCCGAGGCTCTGCTGCCCAGACCACAACTTGGACTTCAGAATCGTCCATCAGGAGCAAGCCTTCAGCAGGCAGGCTCCTTTCTGGTCTTGTTTCTGTCTCTCTCGCCCGAGTCTCTCTGGCTGGGAGCGCATCTGCCTACTTCTCGTACGCGCTTATATCTGCCTGCTCCGTCACCCGCGCCAACCTCCCGGCAACCGGGGCTGTGGTCGTGACCGTGATTGGCAGCAATATTGGGCTCCAGAGCGCGTCCTTGCAAGTTCGGCTTCGGCACACCGGGGCGACGATGACAACCTGGACGTCGTCCTCGTCTCTTCATTGCAAGGTGCTCGCTGGAGCGTTCTCCTCCCTCAGCCTTGCTGTCACAATTGTGCGTGTCGCCCTCGCGTCGTCGATGACCAGCGTGTTCTCGTTGGGCGCGCATGAGATGTCTTCCGCGATGGCGTGGAACACCCCCGCAACAGGTGCTACCTCGGTCACTGTGCTTGGCAGCACACTTGGCCAGGTCAGCCGGTCCGGGCAGTCTCGGGTCGGGGGATCGGGCACGGAGTCGTCGCTGTGGGTGTCGAGCTCTGCGCTGGTCTGCAAGCCGACTGGTGGGTTGGCGCGCCAGCCCGTCCTCGCAACAACATTGGCTCGTGCATCGGCTTCTGCGACAGCGATGTTCACCCACGACGCGCTCTCTATCAGTTCCCACATGGTTTCCAACCTTGCTGCCACGGGTGCCGCGAGCGTCACAGTTGTCGGTTCCAATCTGGCTCGTCGCGACCGCAGCCCGATGTACCGCGTCAAGGGTTCGTCGGCTGTGGCATCTGTGTGGGTGTCCGAGTCGGCGATGGTGTGCAAGCTGCCCGGTGGCAGCTCACGCGTCGCCGTCTTTGCGCTCTCAGCCAGGGCGCGCACGTACAGCGACACCGTCACTCTCGCACTCACGTTCGACTCGCCCGTGCCTGTCAGGCTCAACGCAGGACTTGGCCTCAACTCGCCGGCCACTGGTGGTACGAGCGTAACGGTTGTGAGCACCAACCTCGGGCTGACGGCACGCAGCGTCCGCCTTCGCCTCGGCCAGACTCCCGTGGAGTGCAGCCCTTGGCGCTCCGACACCTCGATCGCCGCCCGCGTTGCCAACGGCGCGCTCGTTGCCCGTGGCGCCGTGCTCACGTCTTGGTCTGCCTCCAAGGACATTTTGACTCTCACCCTGTCCAACACCTACAACACGCCGACCATCAGCAGCGCTCGGAAGGTCAACTCACCGGCGACTGCCACGCATAGTGTCACTCTGGTCGGGACTAACGTGGGTGTGTTCTCCCGTTCACCGGCCGCACGAATTGGTCGCACCACGGCCTTGTCCACGTCCTGGGTGTCAGACTCCGCGGTGCTGTGCCGTGCGCCGCCGGGCATCAGGGTCTGTCTCACTGTCGGCTTCACGGTGTCGCAGATGGTTCAACAAGGTTCCCACACTCAGGCGTACACCTTTGACCAACTGCAACTGAGCACCACTGTGGTGTCCAACAGGGCTGCCACAGGCTCCACAAGTGTCACTGTTCTCGGAGCCAACCTGAACAAGCTTGACTACACTGGTCGGGCTCGCGTCAGGGGGTCCGCGCCCTCGAGCACTGTTTGGGTTTCCGATTCCTCCATTGTAAGCAAGGTCGTGCTTGGCGTTGGCTTGTCCTCCGGCCTCACAGTCACCGGCCCCGGTGTCCAGCGGGTCGGCTCCATCTCTCGCTTTTTCTCCTACGATGGTGTCCGGCCCCTCTCGCTGACCAGGACCAACTCTCACTCCACCGGCGCCACCAGCGTCACCGTTGTGGGAGCTAACAGCGGCACAGTAGCCCGCTCGATGCGGTTGCGGTTCCAGCACTCCGCGTCAGAGTTGACGCTGTGGGTCTCCGAGTCTTCACTCTACGGCAGAGCGGTGAGCGGCCAGCGCGTCCTTCGTGGGATAGCTATCAGCACTCTCGTCGTCACCGACCGCGGGTCGTTTACTCAATCATGGAGCTACCAAGTGCCTGACATGTGCACTGCAGTGCGCACTAACAGCGCTCCCACCGCCAGTACTAGCGTCACCGTGGTTGGCTCCAATCTTGCGACAGTGTCGCAATCAGCCAGGGTGCGGCTCCAAGGGTCAGCTTGCCAAGCCTCACCCTGGGTCTCCGATTCTTCACTTCAATGCAAGAACGGGGCCGGCACAGGGGCTCTTGGCGCCTACATCTTGACCGTTGCCGAGCCATCTCAAGTCAGCCAGACCTTTTCTCAGGCCTTCACCTACAATTCTCGGGCGTACACCAGCTCCGGGCCTCAGAACGTGCCCGCCACTGGTGGCGCGAGCGTGACCATTGTTGGCTTCAGTTTCGGTCTTGTCGGCAAATCCGCCCGCGTGCGCCTCGGCGAGACGGCGCAAGAAATGACTGTCTGGTCTTCCGACACCTTCGTTGTGTCTCGCCGGCCCGCAGGGGCCATGGTTGGACACGCTGTGATCCTCACGCTGCAGGGCGCCACCGCCTTCTCGTCCATCACCAACGCCATGACCTACAATCGACCAGCCGGAAGCAGCGTTGTAACCGTGAATGTGGTCGTCACAGGTGCCACAAGCGTGACGGTCCTTGGGTCGAGCTTTGGTGAGGAAGCTAGGTCTGGGCGTGCATGGGTTGGTGGGTCTGCCTTCGAGGCGACGAAGTGGGCGTCGGACTCGTGCGTGTTGGCGAGGTATCCCTTGGGCGGCGGGCTCCTGCTTGCCGTCGGCGCCACCGTCAGCCAGAGCATCCAGTCCTTCACCCTCACTCGTGCGGTGACCTACGCCAGCCCGCTGCTCTCGTCTCACATGGTGTCCAACATACCGGCCACAGGGTCGTTGTCTGTCACTGTCGTCGGCGGCAACTTGCGCGTCCAGTCCTCTCCGCGGGCCCACATTGGCCGCAGCAGCGTGGCTTCAAGCTTGTGGATCTCGAGCAGCGCCTTGACGCTGAAGTTCGCAAGCGGCGGAAGGATCAGCTTGCCCATCGCTTCCACCCTCAATCTCCGCTATGTGACCCGCACTCTGGCAGTAACCTACAACAACCCAGAAATGAGCAGCCTCGTGCGCTCCAACATCTTGTCGACCGCCGCTGCGAGTGTCACCGTTATTGGCAGAAGCATGGGCATCTTTGCACTCTCACCCCGCGTGCGCCTGGCCGCCACAGCTGGCGAGGTCACCGCCTGGGTCTCAGATTCAGCTCTGATTTCCAAGTCCGCGGGGCTGTTCCTGACAGGCCATCGTTTTGCTGTCACCTTGGTTAACATGCAGCAAATCCGCACAATCACCAACGCGTTCACTGTGGACGACCGTGCTATCTCCACCTTCGTTCGAACCAACGGACCAGGCACTGGCGCGACCAGCGTGACTGTTGTTGGTCAAAGTTTTGGGGAAGTTCGTCGATCACCCGAGATGCGGCTCGGCAAAACTGCGATGCAAGCAAGCGTCTGGGCATCTGCGACCGCTGTTGTCTGCCGCAACCCTCGCGGGCTGCATGCGAAGCTGTCGCTGGCTCTCACCATCATCCGCCGCGACCGACACAACACTCTCACCGCCGCCTTTTCCTTCGCTATGCCTGCTTCCATATCCACCTCCATCACCAATTCCCCTACAACGAGTAGTCTCAGCCTCACCCTGGTTGGACGTTCCATGGGAGAAACTGACTCATCTGTGAGTGTCCGACTTGGTGGCACCTTGGCCAGCGCCAGTGTGTGGGTCTCCGACTCGTCCATCTACTGCAAGCTTTCCAACGGTATGCGCACTCTGCGCTGCATATCTTGCACTGTCGCCGAAACTGGACAACAGGGCACGTCAACACGAGTGCTGTCATATGACAACTATGCCCCTACAGCACCTCAACGCCACAATGTGCCCGCCACCGGCGCTAGTTCCGTTACCGTGTTTGGTTCTCGCTTTGGGGCGTCAGTGGATTACTCAGCCCGCGTCAGCATCGCGCCCACGGCGGCGGACGTGACGGCGTGGACGTCTGACTCCTCCCTCCGGGTTAAAGCCGCGCACTGCCACGGGGCCACAGCGTCCGGCGCCTTCACGATCATGGCTGAGGAACGACAGTCGCTCACGCGCCTTGTCACTTTTGACTACGCTGCCATCAGCTCGCTGGTCGTTGTCAATCACCCCGCGACTGGCGCTGCGAGTGTTACCGTTGTTGGTTCCAACATGGCGAAGTTTTCCCTGTCCGCGGGAGTGCGTGTGGCGAAGTCTGGGTGTGAAGCCACGCTTTGGATCTCTGACAGTGCTGCAAGCTGTAAGATGTCCGCTGGGTCTGCCATCACTCACCGCGCGGTGGTGACTGTCCAGACACTGCGGGAGACGAACACTGCGGCACTCACTTACGACATTGTTCTCTCATCCACCATGCTGAGGTCCAACTCAGCCACCACCGGGGCCGTGAGCGTCACCGTAGTCGGGACCAACCTTGCTCACCGCAGCGACTCGCCACAGTCTCGATTCGGCAACACGGCAGCACAAGCGACTACCTGGAGCTCTGAGTCGAGCCTGCAGGGCAGAGTCGCCAGCGGTACATCGATGGCAATCCGCCCAGCTGTTATGAGCGTTGTTGTTCGCAGGGCGACGCTGACAAACGCCCTCTCGTTCGATTTGCTCACTGCCTCCTCGCTCACGCGCGTCAACGGAGCTGCGTCAGGCTCCCTGTCGCTGACTGTGATTGGTGTGCGGTTCGCCGGCGTCGCCTCGACGCAGCGCGTGCGCCTGGGAGCCACCGCCTGCTCCGGCACACGCTGGAGTGCTGAGACGGCCCTCACCTGCCGGTCAGCTTCAGGTGTTGGTGTTCAGCTCTCTCTCATCTCATCGCTTGGAACTCGTCTCGCCTTGTCTTCCCTCTCCCAGACACTCACGTACAATGCCTGGCGCGTGTCGTCCACTGTCCCTGCCAACGTCCCGGCGACTGGTGGGGTGTCCGTCACAGTACTTGGAAGCCATTCTGGAATCGTCGACTACACATCCTCGCTTTTCCTGGGCGGCTCCGGTTGTGAAGCAGTCGTGTGGTTTGCGGACTCTTCGGTCCGTTGCAAGTCCGCGACAGGTCTGGCTGCCGCCCATTCTTGGTCTGTCACCGTTGGCGTCCACGCCCACGGCACAGCGACCAAGAGTCTGTCATACGACGCGCCGGCCGGCAGCAGTATCAAGATTTCCAACACCGCGTCCACTGCTAGTGTTTCGGTCACGGTTGTCGGCAGCAGCATGGGGACGCGCGATCGCTCGCCCATTCTTAATCTTGGAGGCTTGGGCTGCGAAGCAACCGTTTGGGTCTCCGACTCTGCCGTCATCGGCCGGCTCGGAAACTCGCCGTCCTCTATCAACTTGAGGGCGACACTTGCGTTCCAGGTTGCTCTGGCAACTTTGACATTCACATTCGACGAACTGATTGTCAGAAGTGGGCAGCCGCTCAACACAGCAACGACGGGTGCCTCGAGTGTCACCGTCCTCGGTGCCAGTTTCGGTGCCTCAGACTTTTCCATGTCGATGCGCATCCAGACTGCGGCAGAGACCACTCGGTGGGCCACAGAAACCTCTCTTGTCGCGTTACCGACGTCTGGCCACTCATACCACCATCTGGTAGTAGTGTCGATGCGTGCAGCGTCAACACTCAACTCGGTCACCCGAATGTACTCGTACAGCCCACCCACCTTCAGCTCTGTGCTTGGGAGCAACATGCCGACCTCTGGCGCTGTCACGCTCACACTTGTGGGCACCGGCTTGTCGAGGTACTCGCTGTCTGGTCGGGTCAGATTGGGCGGCTCTACGTCTGGAGCCACCATCTGGTTGTCAGAAACCACTAGCACTTGCAAGTCCAGTGTTGGCATGCGGATTGGTCGTCGCATGACAGCTTCGATTGCGTACGGACTCGGGTCCATGACCATGAGCAACGCTGTAACGTTCAACGCGCCTCTTGTCACTGCGCAGCTGCGCACAAACGCACCGGCCACTGGAGGAGCCCGAGTGACTGTCCTTGGCTCAGGCCTTGGGCACCAGGATTACAGTGGCAGCGCTCGCCCCGGTGGCAGTGCCACTGAAGCCCGCCTGTGGGTTTCTGATTCGGCAATGCGATGCAAACTGGCGGCTGGGCACAACACCGTGCGTTGCACCACGGCTACTGTTGATCTTCAGCGCATCGATTCCCTCACCCGGGCTTATTCCTATGACAAGATTGTTCTTTCCAGTTTCATCGTTCGAAACTCTCCTCCCACCGGTGCCGCGTCTGTGACCGTGTTTGGCTCGAGCTTCGCAGCCGACAGGTACTCTGCGAGCGTTCGCCTCGGCGGCAGCGTTGCCACCTCCACCGATTGGGTCTCGGACTCGTCTGTTCGCTGCAAGAGTTCTGGCGGCTCCTTCGTTGCCGGTGCTGTGGCAGCAACCGTGAGCAGGCCGCTGCAGGTGGGCACAATGTCGAACATCTTCACATTTGTGCAACCGAGGCTGTCCTCGGTTCTGGTTGCAAACGCGCCTGCAACCGGCGCTCAGAGCGTCACTGTGGTGGGATCCAACATTGGCAGCGCGTCCTACTCGCCAAAGGGTCGCCTTGGTGGCAGCCACGCGGTGCCCACTCTGTGGAGCTCCGACAGTTCACTCACTTCCAAGTCTGCGTCTGGCAGCCACATTTGCGTCTCGGGTGTAGTGTCCGCCGCTGACCCCCGCCGCTCGGGCTCGGTCTCCAACGCCTACACCTACGGCGGAATGTTGACCAGCAGCATGGTCGTGCGCAACTCGGCCACCACAGGGTCCTGCAGTCTCACCATCATCGGGCGCACCTTGGCACCCCACGACCTGACCATGAGGTTCCGGCTTGGCGGTACCAATTTGCGCGTCACCACCTGGACCTCAGACACTGCGGCAACAGGCAAGATACCGTCAGGGGTCCGGCGCCGCCGCCCCGTGGTGACGTCGGTGCAGCTGCAGCACCTCGACTCCCTCACGGTGCCTTTCAGCTACGACGCTCCGGAGCTCAGTTCGGGAGTGCGTGTCAACTCGCCAGCCACAGGATCCATTGTCTTGACAATGGTCGGGCAGAGCGTGGACCCTGTGGACTACACATCGCGGGTGAGGACCGCAGGAACAGCGTGCGAGTCGTCTGCCTGGGCGTCGGCGTCGTCGGTCCGGTGCAAACTCCCCGGTGGTGCCCGCAACACTCGATGGGTCACTGCAACTGTCGGTGACGCTCTGCAAGTTGCGACCATTTCAGCACACTATTCGTACGACATGCCGATGACCAGCTCAACAGTGCGCGTGAACGTTGCTGCCACGGGGGCTGTCAGCGTGACGGTGACTGGTCGGCAATTTGGCCTCTCGGATTACACTGGAGGCCTCCGTGTCGCTGGCTCCGGTTGCGAGTCGACTCGGTGGACAGCGGACTCTTCAGTTCGATGCAAGTTTTCCGCAGGGTACACCGACAGTGCGGCCTTGTCTGCTACGATCGGCCCGAATCAGGTCCAATCGATGACAAGCTTGTTCACTTTTGTGCGTCTTGCAACCGCCAGCTCCCTTGTTCTTGTCAACAGTGCGGCGACTGGCTCGGTCACAGTCACTGTGGTGGGCTCAAGCCTGGGCTCACACACGACAAGCTCCCGTGGTCGCCTCGGCAACACGGCGGCCGCAGCGACCGTCTGGATTGCCGAAACCGTGGTCTCACTCAAGATTTCTGCTGGCGTCGGGACGCAGCAAGGCGTTGCCGTCACCTCACTGCTGTACGCGGGTTCCATGACATCGCAGTACAGTTTCCATGCGGTTCAAGCCAGCAGCGCCGTGAGTGTCAACGGCGCGGTGACCGGTGCTGCTAGCGTCACGGTGATTGGGACGAATCTGGGGTCGTGGTCTCGGTCCCCACGCGTGCGAGCGGGTGCGAGCGGCCTTGCCGCGACCATGTGGATCTCGGAGTCGTCTGTGTCGGGCAAACTCCCGGGAGGCACGCGCCCGCGGCGTGGTCTCGCCGTTACCCTCGGCCGGTCAGTCTCCACGCTCACTGTCGCGATGACGTACGACGAGATCACTGCGTCTGGGATCCTTGTCTCCAACGGGCCTTCCACTGGCAGTGTCAGCCTGACACTGGTCGGTGCTGGGGCCGGGATTAGGCGTGTGTCGCCCAGGGCACGCGTTGGTGGAACCGCCTGCAGCAGCACAACATGGACTAGCCAGACGTCCTTGCAGTGCAAGCTGTCTCCTGGGGTGTTGACAACGCGCAGAATTGCCGTCACTGTTGGCGATGGACGCGTCGCCTCTGCCAATGCGGTGCTGACTTTCGACAAGCCAATTGTCAGCAGCCTGAGGCGTGTCAACCTCGCAACCACTGGGGCATCCAGCGTCACTGTCACTGGTAAACTTTTCAGCACAGCCAGTTTCTCCATCCAGACGCGTGTTGGAGGAACTTCCTGCGAGGTGTCCTTCTGGGGATCCGACTCCAGCCTGGCCTGTAAGCCGGCCAAGGGCAGCCCTCGGGGCATCGCGGTTGCTTCGACCGTCAGTGGAGACCGCAAGGACTCAATTACAGCCGCAGTCACGTACGTGCGACCGGCCGTGAGCTCCTTGACTCTCACAAACGCTGCTGCGACGGGCTCCATGAGCGTGACGGTCATTGGGACCAACTTGGCCGTCCTGCGCGACACTGCCAGGATTCGCACTGGGGCCTCCGCGCAGGAGGTCACCTCATGGATTTCAGACTCCTCTGTTACATCGAGGTCCAGCAGTGCTGTATATGGCTTGTTGAGCGTCTGTGTTTCCGCGGGGTCTGGTCAACTCTCCACGCTCACTTCAGCCATGACCCATTCCGCACCTGCTGTGAGCGGCAACGTGGTTGTGAATGCTCCATCCACAGGCGCGGCCTCGGTCACTGTTCTCGGGTCCAACATTGGGCAAGTGAGGGCGACGCAGTCCTCGCGCATCGGCGGGTCACGCACCCAGGCCTCTCTGTGGACGTCAGATTCCTCACTGATGGGTAAATATCCCATGGGCACCGCAACCTCGCGACGAGTCGCAACCTCCGCCGGTCGGGCTCGAGGGACCCTGCTCACGGCGGTGACGTTCACGGCGCAGGTTTTGAGCAGCCAGACGCGCGCGAACTCGCCAGTGACTGCTTCGACCAGCGTCACTTTGCTCGGGTCGTACTTGGGAGTTGCCAGCACCAGCCCACGAGCTCGCGTTGGGCACACCGCTGCCCTGATCACTCGGTGGGTTGCCGATTCAGCCCTCGTGGGGAAAATCTCCGATGGCCTTCGCGGGCTGGCCGTGCTTGCCTTGTCAGTCGACGCGAGACGCGACTCGCTGACCCGCGCCTTCAGCTTCAACGAAGTCGTGCCAAGTGGTGTCGTCTGCTCCAACGGCCCCGTCACTGGCTCGTTCTTCATTACTGTCCTTGGAGCCTCGGACCTCTCAGCTCAGGACTCGACTGCTGGGCTCTCGTTCGGGGGTTCCGCCGCGGAGTCTGTGGCCTGGGTGTCGGAATCGTCGTTCAGAGCCAAGTCCTGCCACGGCCCAAGGCCCGGTGTCACTCTCGCCGTCACCCTCGCCTGCGCCGTCGATTCCCAGACCCAAGTCTACAGCTTCAATGCTCCCCGAGCGTCGAGCGGCAAGATTGTCAACCTGCCCCAGACCGGTGCTGTCAGTGTGACTGTCACTGGTCGCCAGTTTGCCCACTGTGAGTACTCGCAGCGTAGCCGAGCTGGCGGCTCCTCGCCAATGCCGACCCGCTGGACGTCCGACTCCTCGATCACAACCAAGGTCCTCGGTGGTGCCTCCACCCTCCACCTGATCGCAATCTCCTTGTTTTCGAGGGACACCATGACACGCCTGCTCTCGCATGACCGGCCCGCAGCGAGTTCCGTCGTGGTGGCGAACTCTCCAACCACTGGTGCCAGCAGTGTGACCGTCCTCGGCTCCAATCTTGGGCTTGCTGGCCGCTCGCCTCTGTCTCGTTTGGGCGGCAGCGCCGTCATCGCAACATTATGGGCGTCCGACTCTTCGGTGTCTGCCAAGGTTGCCCTTGGCGGTCGCCTGCTGCTTGGCCTCCAACTCACCTTGTCCCGCTCGATGGGCACCGTCACCGCCGCAGTCTCCTTCGGGCAGCCACAGGCCTCCAGTGCTGTGATGGTCAATTTTTCTCCCACTGGCGCTGCGAGCGTGACGGTCGTCGGGAGCAATATTGGACCGTCCAACGTCTCGCCCTCATGGCGTCTCAGTGCGAGTTCCAGTGCGGCCACTCGCTGGGTTTCTGATTCCAGCGTATCTGCCCGAACTATTGCTGGCGCGCGAACACGGCGAAGTGCAACCTTGTCGATGAGTACGCGGCGGACCATCACCCTCGCTTTCACTTACAACCAGCTCTTCATGTCGTCGGCAGTTGTGACCAACGGCCCCACCACCGGTAGTGTCAGCCTGACGCTTGTCGGAGGCAGCTCGAGTATCCGTTGGACCACCATGGCGGCTCGCGTGGGCGGCACAGCGTGCAGCGGCACTCTCTGGGGAACAGACACTTCGCTCACATGTAAGACTCTTGCTGGATTGCTTGTCTCTCTCAGCGTGTCTGCGACTGTGACGGGAGAGCGCGTGGCTACCCAGACCACTTCCTTCACGTACGATAAGACTTTGACGAGCTCCGTTTTGAACACCAATCTGCCCACCACCGGCGCAGTCAGTGTCACCGTGACCGGGAGACTGTTCGCTGGAATCACTGACTACTCTCGGAAACTGATTGTCGGTGGCTCTCCCTGCGAGGTCTCCCGGTGGGCATCAGACTCAACGCTTAGCTGCAAGCGCGCGTCTGGAGGGTTGGTTGGTCTCTGTGTCGCCGCCACTATCCCACACAGGCGTGTGGACTCGCTCACTCAAGCTGTAACGTTCTCGGCCCCGTCAACCAGCTCCCTGGCCCTGGTGAATGTTGCTGTGACAGGGGCGTTGAGCGTGACCGTTCTCGGCTCCAACGTCGGCAGGCGCGACCTGACGACGAGGTCGCGGGTTGGCAGGTCTGAGTGCGGCGGCAGCGTTTGGCGGTCTGACTCGTCAATCACCGTCAAGGCGAACACTGCTGGGGCCCATCTGGGCTGGACTATTGCTGTCAGCGTCATCACCAGGGTTGGGTCCCGAACCCTTGTATTGACCTACGATGCCAGCGCTCCAAGCTCAACCTCCTTGTCAAACGGGCCAAGGACTGGCGCCACGAGCGTGACTGTGGTCGGCTCCAACGTTGGTCGCACTGACAGGAGCCCGGCACAGCGTCTTGGCGGATCGGGCTCTGGCATCACAGCCTGGATCTCCGATTCCTCTGTTAGCAGCAAGGTTCTGCGTGGAACGCCAATGCGCAAGGCCATGGTATCGACTCTCGCAATGCAGCGCCTCACCCTGACGCGAACGTACTCGTACGACCGGGTCACTGCCTCAAGTCTAGTCCTGTCCAACCTGCCGACAACGTCATCGCTCAGCATGACGCTGGTAGGGCGTGCAGTGGCTGGGTCGGATGCCACCGTTCGCGCCCGTGTGCACGGCTCGGCTTGTGTTGCCTCCAAGTGGATGTCCGAGACTTCAATGTTGCTCAAGGGCGCACGTGGCGTGCGGGCCATCAGAACCGTGTCCATCTCCTCTGCGTTAGACGTTGGCTCTCTTGCTTCAGCCCTTACTTTCGACGGCCCCCAGCCGCTCTCCATCCTCACAACCAACGTGATCGCCACTGGGTCCCACAGTATGACTGTTGTGTCCATGGACCTTGGCAAGACGGACTTCACGCTCCGTGTACGGCTTGGCATTGCGACGCAGTGTGAAGTGTCGCAGTGGGTCTCGGACTCCTCTCTCAAGAGCAAAGCGCCTCGTGGTTTCTTCACAGGGCTCTCAGTCTCGCTCACTGTTGCCGAGCAGTACGGCACCATGAGCCAGGCGTTTACCTACATTGGTGGATCGCCAAGCAGTCTCGTGGTGACCAATTCGCCCACGACCGGTTCTGTCAGTGTCACTGTTTATGGATCATCCTTGGGAGTTGCGCGCTACAGTGCCGGTGCGCGTTTCGAGAGGTCCGGAGCTCCGTCGACAGAGTGGGTGTCAGACAGTGGGATGCGGTTGAAGAACACCGCTGGTCTGGGCCAGTCGCTGCACCTCTCTACCACAGCCAGCACGCAGCCGGTGACCGTGTCACGAGTGCTGACCTTCACTCTCCTGGGGACAAGCTCCGTTGTGCGTGCTAACCAACCCTCGACCGGCTCCTCCAGTGTCACAGTTGTTGGGCACAACCTTGGATTTTCGTCCTACTCCCCGCGTAGCCGTGTTGGCGGAACTTCACTTCCTGGAACAGACTGGGTTTCTGACACTGTCGTGCGGTGTCGCTCTGCTTTGGGCGCATCGACGCTGCAGTGTATCGAGTCGACCGTCACTGCACGCGTCGCTCTCGCAGCAACCTCCGTTCTCTCCTATGATTCAGGGACCACCAGCAGCAGCATAATCGCAAACACTGCCACCACGGGAGCCCAGAGCGTTACCCTCGTTGGGTACGGATTGGGCAGCTCTCCGATATCCCCTCGCGCTGTGCACGGCCGCACTCAAGGACTAGCAACGGAGTGGGTGAGCGATTCCTCGGTGCGCGGCAAGGTGTCTCTCGGTATCGCTGTTCAACGCCGGCAATCTGTGACCATCGGGCGTCAGACGAGTACCCGCACCCAGTCCCTTACATACAACCTGCTCCACCTGTCGTCGTCAGTCCGACGCAATCACCCCGCTAGTGGCGGAGTCAGCCTCACCCTGGTTGCCCAAGGCTTGGGCACGAGCGTCTACTCTACCACTGTCCGAAGTAGCGGCTCCACCTGCGAGGTTAGCCTGTGGGTTGCCGACTCGTCGGTGCGCTGCAAGCTTCCTGGCGGAGTGGCAATTTCCCACGCCGTTGCGGCAACCATCGATATCCGCTTCGGGACCCTGACCCTGTCCCTCACGTTCGATGGCCCGCTCGTCAGCAGCTTCACGAGGGTCAATGCCCCGACCACTGGCGCTGTGAGCGTCACGGTTACCGGGCGCAACTTTGCCCTCCGCGATTACTCCTCCTCGCTCAGGCTGCAAGGCAGCAGCTGCGAACTCACCTCGTGGACAGCACAGACATCTGTCCGCTGCAAGGCGCCCACGTCGCTTGTTGTTCGGCCCAACACGGCAGCCACGACTGGCTTGCAGTCTGCCAGCATGACCAGCCTGTTCACTTTCGACGTGTCCCAGCTGAGCAGCGTTTCCAAGTCGAACAGCCCAGCCACCGGCGCCACCAGTGTCACCGTCGTGGGCTCCAACATTGGTGAGCAAGCTCGCTCTCCCGTGGTTCGGTTGCTCCGAACCAGTGTCGAGGCCACCTTGTGGGTGTCTGAGTCTGCGCTTTCGTGCCGCGCACAGAGGGCTGGGCGATTTGACGGTCGCACGGTTGCGACGGTGTTCCAGCAGGTCGGGTCTCTCACATCGGGGATCAGCGTGGACAGCCCTCCGACTAGTGCCGTGCTTGTCAGTAACCAGCCGTCCACGGGTGCCGCCAGTGTCACTGTTGTCGGTCGCAGCTTTGGAAGCAGCTCGACCGCCTCCGTTCGCGTTCGAGGCTCCGCGGCTGCAGCAACTCTCTGGGTCTCCGACTCAAGCATTTCTATCAAGCCTCTAGCTGGCTTGAATTTTGCTTCGCACACGTTTGTGAGCAGCCTTGCCACACGCATGGCGTCACGCACACAGGTGCTTTCTTTCGATCTGGCGCGCTTGAGCTCGACAGTGCTGCAGAATCTCGCTGCGACGGGCGCTCAGAGCGTGACAGTGGTTGGCGTGGGGCTGGGCTCCATGAGGCCCACTGGCCGAGTCCGCATTAGAGGGTCCGCCAGCGTTGGCACGGTTTGGTCCAGTGAGTCGTCCGTGCGGTGCAAAGCAGTCGTCGGCGTGACGGGCAGCTGTTTTATTGCCGTCACGCTTGTTGCTGGCGCAAGTCATACCCTCACCCTCGCCGCCACGTACAATCTTCCAACGATCTCGTCTGTGTTTGGCAACGTCCCTGCTACTGGTTCTGTGTCCGTGACTGTGCTCGGTGCGAGCATGGGTGTGGTTGCCTCGTACTCGCCGACCCTGCGGTTCCGCACCACCCAAGCCTCCACCAAATGGATTTCCGACAGCGTTCTCGTATGCCAAGTTGCCAGCGGCGCAGCTCATCCTCTGCTCGTCCTCGCAGGCACCGTTGGTGCTCTCCATTTCCCCAGCCACTCAGTCGCGTTTTCACACGCCTCTGTGGTAGCTTCAAGCTTTGTTGTCGTGAATCTTCCGGCCACTGGCTCCACTTCTGTCACGGTTGTTGGAAGTAGCATCGGGAGTGCACGCTACTCCCTCTCCACTAGGATTTCGGGGTCCGTCAGGGAAGCGACTGCGTGGACATCAGACACCGCTCTCACCGCCAGGACGGCGCTCGGCTCCACGCAGCAGCGAGCGCTGGCACTCACAAGCGTCACCAAGGTTGGTACAACAACCACGGCCTTGAGTTTCTCCGTGTTTGCGTCGTCAAGCTTCGCTGTGACCAACGCTGCAGTGACAGGTGCCGCGAGCGTGACCGTTGTCGGGACTAACCTCGGCACCCACCGGGCGAGCGTTCGCGTGCGCTCCCGCAGCTCGGTCTCAGTTGCTACCTTCTGGGTGTCAGACTCGAGCATGCTTGCCAAGGTGGCCAGCTGCCTTGGGTCTGGTCAACTGGCTGTCTCTCTCAACACTGCCCGAACTACCACTGGACGTTCTCTCAGTTTCGACATTGCAGTCATGTCGAGCACAGTGCGCACGAACATGCCATCAACGGGCGCATTGTCGGTCACAGTAGTCGGCAGTAATATCTTCACTCACGGCCCGACCACCAGGATCCGCCTTCACCGCACAGGCGCTCAGGCCACGGTGTGGTGGTCAGACAGCTGTATTCGAGTTCGAGCAGCGCTGGGAGTACGCAGTGGCCTCAACATTGTTACGACCCTGACCAGGGTCGTGCTGACAATGTCCTCGTCGGTCACCTACGACGGGCCTGTGGGCAGCAGCGTGACCTTGGCCAATGTACCCGCCACGGGCGCCGCGAGCGTCACCATTTTGGGTAGCAACGCAGGCCGCGCCGTGTACTCGGGCCAGCAACGGCTTGGAGGCACGAGGGCAGTTTCGTCGCGGTGGGTGTCTGAGTCCTCAATGAGGTGCCTGGCACCGATGGG
>QUTJ01031811.1:0-20956 GCA_003573635.1 Goniomonas avonlea | reverse complement strand
GTGACCCCGCGGCGTATGCGGCGGGCGAGGGAGTGCACACCTGGGCCAGCACCGTCGACAGGAGGGTCTTGAGCAGCACCGACCACGGCAGCAGCCGGCGGCGGCACCTGTCAGGTTGGAGGATTAGAGCGTTGCGGGGGTTGCTTTCTCTCTGTCTAAGCTCGCACAGTGCCAACAAGACCGTGAGAGCATGATAACATAGTGTGGCCTTCATGTTCGATGTCCGCGTGTTGTGTGGCTGTGCGTGTGTGCGCGTTGCGAGTCTCGTCAAATTGCCAGCCAGGCAACATGTTGCTCTGCAACCACAAGTGTGACGACGGCTTGCCCGTTGCAGACACTGCAAGCAACACCCAAGCACTGTGTTAGCCGGAGGGAGAGGCGCCTTGCCCAAGCACAACCAACACATACTCACAGCATTCCTCATATCTGATTTCGAAACGGCATCCAATTCTGAGACGGTTATCTCTAGCGATACTAAAGGAGCGCCAGGCTACACCATTTCGGCGGCGTCTTCGTTTGCACTCGCTGCCTCTAAACTAGTTGAAAATGTGCACGGGGGCGAAACTCCACCGCCAGGATATCAGACTGGCATCCCGTTGCGTGTGTTGTGAGAGCAAACGTTCTCCATCCGTGCAAGTCGAGTGGAGGACACACCGTTGGAGGAGGGCAGCAAGGAGACGAAGGGCGTGGGCGTGCACGGCAGGCAGCACCGACGGGAGCAACGAGGAGCTTAGGGCAGACTCGTGGACCCCGGCCTGTCAAAGTTGTCAAAGCGTGCAGTGATTGCAAATATTGGCACTGTCTCTGGAGCCAACGGCACCCGAGCGGGTGGAAGACGCAGCCACATAGACAGTTACGGCCCACACGGACAGCACCACACCCGACACAACACCCAGCACCAAGCAGCGGCGATAAGGCAGCTGCGCAAGGCTTCGCCTTCTCAGTTCGTGGAGTTGGAGCAGCGGTGTGAAATCTCGCTCAGTGGATGATCCTACTCGCTCGAGCAGCCGCTCGTCTTCAACCTCGACCCCCTCGGATCTATTCCGAACTAATGTTCACACATGCAGGCGCCCGCTGATCCTCACTACCTTGGCAGCATTTGCTCACTGGTATCGACAACTCGCCAAGCCTTTTCCTTTTCGATCCATGTTCATCAGCAACCCCAGGAGACGCTACAAACACGATAAAAAAGGCCGCCACACTACTCGGTCGTGCAGCTCCATCTACCACAACACGGCACGTTCAGATGCTGCCGTGGCAGTGTGGTGTCAACGCGTGTGGGCAACTGACTCCCTTCGAGCAACCATTGAGCTTCGCACGGCAGGCTCTCTCCCTTTCCTCTCAGAGCGAACGAGCGCGCGAGAGAGAGACAGAGGGGGGGGGGGAGACAGACAGGCCGAGAGGGAGAAGTGTCGAACATGCGGACTCGGGCAGACAAAGACGAAAGCACACCACCCCTGTGCTACCGCTCACCGTGGCAGTGTCGAACACAAGAGCGCGATTGAGGAGGGCGAGAGTGTGTGCCACGGGTACTGCTGTGTCTGCGGCCGAACCCTCTGCGAGCAGCAGGCGGGACATGGCCGCACACAATCCAATCACACGAGACTCCCAAACCAAGGTCGCAGCAATTCGAGCTTCCATATTACCACTGGGCGGAATGGGAAGAAGACCGAGGGCTCCTGCGCCTCCTGACACTGTCTCTTCATTGTCTGGACAGCCTTGATAAGTTTGGGCATCGGAGAACAGCAGCATAACGCACCAGGGACAAGAGGAGCGCCATCGAGGTGTGATAGCAACATGTGTGCAGTTGAAAGAAGGACAGAAAATGTTGATGCCCATGCTTCAGGGCGCGAGTTACACGATGGGATGACGGACACGCAGTGGGCAGCACTCTGCGAATCGGTTGGTCACCAGAACGAGGAGCACTCAGAAGCACACCTCGCGCACAAACTGATCACTGTGCCCCAAAAGTGGCGCAACGGTGGCCTCCAACTGTGCGCAAAATGGCCGCATCGCGGTGGGCTGCACAGCGATGCACTCCACAACTGTATCCAGTGCTCTGCGTGACAGCTGCAAGCCCACCAGTCAGCACATTGGGTAAACAAGCTCCCAACAGTTCACCAACCTCAGAATCTTGGTCACGAATTGCACGGATTAATGCCGGGACAAAACGTGGCAATACAGCGGCGGCCGCTCGTCCACCGTCAGACCCCTTGCGCAGCAGAGCTCTCTGCATTTCGACAGCACCGATAGCAGCTGAAGCACGAACAGCGGGATCACTAGAGTCCTGCATCGGGTTATCTCAAGTCTGTAATGTGTGAAACCTACTTTGAGAAGAGCCAGGAGTGGAGACAAGCCGACTGTGCTCAGATCATCAACCATTTTCGGATGACACTGACGAGCAGCTTCACGCAAGAGAATAGTGGCAGCCCATTGTGCACCACGGTTCTGCTGTTTCAGCAATTGACCTATATGTGAGAAAAATTTAATTGTTTCGCCACGATCGTTGCCCCGAAAGTGCAGCAGTGGCTCGGATGTCTGCAAAGCAGCATGGAGCGATGCCAGGTGTTCTTCAAGCAGAGGGGCGCTAGATTCACTCAGAACAGCCAACAGATCCGAATTTATGGCAGCTGTTTGCTGTCAAAGCTCGTCAGTCATCACCTTGCGGAAAAACAACGCGATCGTGCCTCCTGTTGAGCCTTTCGCGACGACATCGCACGAGGAGAACGCAGAACAGAAGCAGTGTACGATAGATAGTACAATAGTACGATAGAGTAACAAAATATGTACGTACGTACATATGGACGAACCAGGTACCTACCGTAGTACAGTAAGCGGACCTATTCCCTGCTCCGACCTCCGAGTGATTTCCGCATCATGGCGCAGGCCCCAAACAACAAGCACAATGCCTCGTGGCAACAGACAATGTTGCGGTGCGTTCCTTGTCAGTCAAATTGTCTCTGATTGGTATGATTAGCATCAAGGATCCCAAGCGCACGGTGGACTTTTACCGCGACCACTTCAACTTCACACTCATCCACACGATTGACTTCCCCCAGTGGAAATTCTCCCTCTATTTCATGGCCACTCTTCCGGAAGGCACTATAGCTCCTACTCCCGGAACACCCGAGGCTGAAGCGTTCCTGTGGTCTTTCAAGGGAGTCACCCTTGAGTTCACGCACAATCACGGCTCCGAGACCGACGACTCCTTTACCGTGAACAACGGAAACGTCGAGCCGCATCGCGGATTCGGACACATCGCAGTTGCCTGTGATGACGTTTATGTTGCGTGTGAGGAGTTGGAAAAGAAGGGTATTGCTTTTCAGAAGGTGTGTCTCATTTTGGAGAAGCTCTGAGTCTCACCTATCTGCAGAAACCGGATGAGGGTCGCATGAAAGGTCTTGCGTTTGCTCTTGACCCCGATGGCTACTGGTTCGAAACAGTTATTCTTGAGATTGTTTCTGACGTCCGTGGCAGGATTGAGGTGATCCGTCGCAATCCCGACACGGGTTTCAAAGGGTACAACCTGGCCCAGGTGCACTCAGAAATCCACCCCGCCTGTTTGAAACAAGCTCGTGCAGACTATGATTCGGGTCAAGGACATCAAGCGGTCTCTAGCATTTTACTGTGATATTTTGGGCATGACTCTCATTTCCGAGAGACATTTCGAGGCTGCCAAGTTTTCGTTGTATTTCCTCGCGCAACTTCCACCGGGCACACAGGTCCCTGACCCCAAGTCTGAGGAGGGTAGTTTGGTGAGTGTTATCTGCCACAATGGTGAAGCTTACATGAAGGCAGTTTGCCAAGGGATTGTTCAACCCCGTGCTGGAGCTGACTTACAATCACGGGACGGAGTTGGACGACAACTTCCACTACCACAACGGCAACACTGATCCCAGGTTCGTGCTTTCTGAGATTTTTCTTTCAAGACTCGAGTTGGAATCGGTCACATTTCCAGGCTGGCACCCTCCGGATTGATTCTCACACGGGCGCAGAGGTTTCGGCCACATCGGGTTTCTGGTCGATGACGTGTACGCGACCTGCGCTGACATCGAGGCGGCCGGTTTCGGTATGCAAAAGAAGGCAAGTTATTCTCGAAGCTCGTTTGGATCCGGTGAACCTGACACACTGCAGCCGGACGATGGCAACATGAAAGGACTGGCGTTCGCTCTCGACCCGGATAATTACTGGTAGGCCCTGACCGTGCCTTTCTCTCCACGAGGAGTGGCTGCGACAACACAGGTTGACTGTGCCCTGCAGGGTGGAAATTATCAAGCGGGGCATGACCGTCGCCGAGCTCATGCAACCAAAGTGATGCCCTTGAGCTCAATGGGGGGGGATAAACATCAAGCCGTCCGTTATTCCGTTCGGTTCGACAAGATCAGATTCTCGTGGCAAGTGTCTCCAAGTGTCGTGTTGCTAATGAATGGCTTCACCAATGGATAATACTACAAACACATGCTGGTCTCTCATGCGTGCTTGGCACTTGATCAAAGAGAAAGAGAGGCGAAGCGAAGGGTGAGACAGCTTGTATTTACAATTAGAAACAAGGCCGGACTCCCTGAGCTCCGCTTAGGCGGAGGACAAAACAGCCACAAAGACCCGGACCCAGACCCACTGAGGATCCACTCATCCATTTACGAGAACAAAACAGTCACGGCGGTCTCGACGTCGTTGTTCGCGGCGGCGAGAGCGACCCGGGCTCGCTCAAGCTCGAAACCCATCGACACAAGGATTTCCTCTTCGGCTGTAAGGCGCGCTTCGGCCGCAGGCGAAGGTGCGGCGGGCTCGGGCTCTGCATCCTGAACAAGAACAACATCATCCTCTTCCTGGGGAGCCCCAGCGCCAGGGGCGGTCTCCTCTGCCACTGGAACGGCCTCCTCTGCCACTGGGACCGGCTCCTCTGCCACTGGGACGGCCTCTTCTGCCACTGGGACGGCCTCTTCTGCCACTGAAACCGCCTCCGGAACGTGCGGAGCACCTGAGCACCCAAAATGAACCATTACAAAATTTCGCATCTTCAGCATGGGATGGCCAGTCTCGGAGTGCACACCGCGAGCCTCGCAACCCTCGCAGAGGTCGAAGTCGGGGCAGCAGACACACTTATATCGAATTCCGACCACAGGGCTGGCATTGCAGCCATCACAGCAAATGTTGTGATGCTGCACATCAGAAGAAGGGCCATCAGCAGAAGGGCGGGTTTGCTCAGCGGCTGCCAATGCCCGGCCAAGATCAACAGCGGCATTGACTGTGGTGGTGAGGAGTGTGTGGAGGGCGGATTCGACTTCAGCACCACGGCCGGCGAGCGCAGGGAGAAGCTGAGCGGCAGCCGACGCCACAACGGCCCCAACATCAGAAGTCACGACGGTTGGGTTCTGGCTGTTCTCATTGACGGCAACTTCCTCCGAAATGGCAACTTCCTCCGAAATGGCAGGCTCGTCAAAAACAGGAGGCTCTTCAGAAACGGGAGGCTCATCGGAAACTGGTTCAGGAGCACAATCTGGAGAGGATGGCAAGCGGACAACGGTTTCCTCGAGATTCGGAAGGTCCTGCTCATCTTCGGGCACAATGACGTCGTATTCACCAAGAACGGATGTGCAGCAACTGGTGGCGCGGGAGTAGCCACCATTGGTGACCAAGGCAAGCTTCAGAACAGGAGGCGACAGCTGCTGTGCCAACCTCAAAGCCTCCTGGAGCTCTTCGTCCGCGCCAGGGCCGTTGACCAGGGAAATAGTGTCCCCGTCGGAGTCGACATAAGTGAGAGCCGAGACGGACTCTGGGCTGATTTCGAAACGGCCGCAAACGCTGGAGAGCAGGCTGGCGAAAGTGGGCACCTCGCCATCTTCCACAACGAAACGACGAGTGTCGTCCTTAAGACTTACTTTTAGCATGAACATGATTTTCGAGTTCGGTTCTTCCTCAAAGCTGCTCTTCTTAAAGAGTGCAAAGACAGCTGTCTTGGGATCCTTGGATTCTTTGGGAGGGTCACAAGCAGCCGTTTGACACTTGGCTCAAGGCGTCAAGCGTCACTTCGAGTCTTTGACGCTTGCCACTCGTTAGGGCGCCGTGCAAAGGCAGATACGGTAGCATTTACTCGCAAAGACTAACAACAAACAGTCTTGAAACAGACCCATATAGGCTGTCAAGCTGACCGCTCGGCCGAGCCCTCTTGAAAATTGAAACCTGCTTGGAGATGGCTGTGGGACGTGTTGGGGAGTGGCTGGATTCAGCAGGCCTTGGCTACTGTGCCGAAAATTTCGCCGGCATTGATGAAAAGCGTTTCTTGAGCCTCGCAATGCAGGTGAATTTGATGAGTGTTGATCCCCCCGCTGACGAGTACCTAGGATTATGCTGACCTTCAAGTGACTTCCATGCTGGAACGGAAGCGGTTGTTTTCTTTGATCCAGTCGTTGAGGCGTGAAGGAATCCGACCAGTAGCATTTGAACCGACAACTCAGCCTGTCCGTGATGCGAAAGAGAACGAAAGACCACCACAGGCTCCTCAGAGAGAGGCCGCACCCGCTCCGATTCCGAAAGTGTCTGAAAATATCACGTATGAGGAGGAACAAGAGTACGTTCCACGAGAGCTGCCTCCCAGACGGACGTCTGTACCAATGCAGCGAGCGGTAACTCGTAATGCGCCGGGTGCTGGGCAAGATCGTCGTTCACGCAACGATAGAATTCGCGTGACTGTTCGGAAGCGCCCGATGCTGCGAAAAGAGCTTGCCAAAGGGGATGTGGATGTTCTAGAGACAGACGGAAGGCAGGCTTTGACTGTTTTTGAGCCCAAGTAGGTCCACTTGTGCACAGGTTTTTTCCTGACATCGCTCAGAACGAAGGTGGACCTCACCAAGTATGTTGAGAAGCATCAGTTTTTCTTCGATGGGGTCTTCGACTATGAAGTGACCAACGAGGAGATCTATTCTATATCCTGCCAGCCCCTCATTGGCTACATCTTTCAGCAAGGCAAAGCCACTTGTTTTGCTTACGGCCAGACAGGTCTGAGGCCCAATTGTCTGTCTCAGAAATGACCCGCCACCAGGGGCTGGGAAAACGTTCACAATGATGGGCAATCAACAACAACCAGGGCAGTATATGCTGGCTGCTCGGGTACGCTGGCGATTATTTGCCTTGTTGCGTTGTGACCACTAGTGATACGTATTATTGCCCAGGATATCTTCGCTACACTGCCGCAGTACCCGCACTTATCCGTCTGGGTGTCCTTTTATGGTGAGTACTGACCTGGAGCTCTTGTTCCTCCCTTGTAAACTTTCTGACCGCGTTGGTGTGCTGTAACATCGCAATGCAGAAATCTATGGTGGAAAACTGTACGATCTCCTCAACGAGCGCAAACGCCTCGTGGCCCGAGAGGACGGAGCAAAAAATGTGAATATCTGTGGTTTGGAGGAGCGAGAAGTCTTTTCTGTTGACGAGCTGATCAATGCGATGGACAGTGGCAACTCTGCCCGAAGCACAGGTCCGTCGGCTGCACCGGAAAAAGTGCCGCGCCACGCAGTGCCATTCGTTGTCACCAATTGCTTGGTTTGATTTCTGAATCCGCTTGCATTGCCTAGCATGAACCCGCATCACTCGCCTTTCTCCCCAAACTACGTTGTGACTCGGATGACTGGGCCCGGCCATCATCTCTTTGATTCGGTCTCAACAGCCACGATCTTTCGTGTCTCACGCATGAAGTGAATCGTTCTTACGCACTTGTTTGCAGCCTGTACAGGTGCAAACGCGGACTCTTCCAGGTCCCATGCAATCCTGGCGATCACACTCAAGGACAAGCGAGAACCGAAGCAGAACCAGAGCGTCTGCCACGGTACGGCGGGCACCCGTGCTTGCTCTTGTCCTCTTTCTCTATCTCTCTCCCTCTCCCTCCCCCCCGCTTTGCCCCTGATTCGCTCGCGCTCGCGCTTCTCCCCCTCTCTCCGAGACCACTCGACCCCCCCTCCCCCGTCCGCCTTCCTATTCCAGTACGGCGTGAGCGGACGTTGGAGCGGGGAAAGAGGATCTAGATCAATCCTCTGTTGTTTTGCTTTTCGATCAGCGGACTTGTGTGACTTCCATGGACTCATTTGTTTTGGACACAGGGAAGTTTTCCTTCATTGACTTGGCTGGGTCTGAGCGGGCTGCTGACACGACTGACAATGACCGCACCACCCGGTAAGTGTGACAGTCCGAACTGCAGTTCTTTGGGATCAAGGCGATGGTGCGAAACACCAAATCCTTGGCCCAAAGAGCTTATGAGGGTGGATGGGACGAAGACCGCACTGTTACATGCGTAAACTTGAGAAAGAACAAATCAAGGGCAAATCTGGAAGCCAATCGATCCAGAGTGATGTTCTTCAACCCCGCAGTGAGACCCGGGGGAGTGGCAGGGGGGGGGGGTGACCCTCCTGCTGTTCGCATTTAAAGAGGGGGGAGACAAGAGAGGCAGGAGAGCAAAGGAAGAGCAGTCATTCAGATTATCTACGGGCCATTTTTGAGACGGACGGGTTCGGACTGACACCCTGTCGGATGTTTGTGACTGTGCGGGGAGTGACAAGTTGCCCGCGGTGACAGCGGTGGTAGTACCCGTCCTTGGTGATTATAACTGGGGCGCTCACAGAATTGAGAGCGCGGAAATCAACAAGTCGCTGCTGGCCCTGAAGGAGTGCATTCGTGCCTTGGACCAAGACCACACGTGCGTTTCCTTTTCCGCTTTCCTCCCCAAATCGACATCGCCACCTGTCAGCGGTATGGCTTTTCTATGTCGGTAGTTTGCCAAGCGACCCCACCAGTTTTATCAACAACTGTTCCTGCTGAGTTTTGCATCAACTGTCATGCTGGCAGCGCGGCGCTCCCCAATGTACCACTCGGCACTTCTGCCGGCTTGTCCCCCAGTATTTGCCAAGAACCTGTGTATGTCCTGCTCTGAGTTTCCTTTTTGGGCGGGACGGTAACCCGTTCATGGCAGGCATATTCCATTCCGTGGGAGCAAGCTAACGGAAGTGCTGAGGGACTCCTTTATTGGGGAATGTCGCACTGTAATGATTGCCAACGTGGCACCAAACATCTCCTCCTGCGAGCACACCATGAATACGCTCCGTTACGCCTACCGGTACGATCGGGTTTCCGTTGCTCAACCTTAGAGTGTGCCGGAGACAGCAAAAGCGTTGAACGACGCAAGCCTAATGGAGCGTATGCATGGGAGAGTTTGATGCACCGGAGGAGAACAGACAACGGAGGGACGAATTGTTTGGTTGTTTGTCCGTCTGCCCGTTCTCTGACACCAAGTATACATATTCACGCCCACGAGTTAGCGAGGGAGCAGCTTGTTAACGAATAGCGTAGTGTGATATCGTGAGTACGTGTGGTTAGTGGGCACTGGGCGTACGCGGCTGCGGTTTTTACGGTCGGACTCTAACGATAGACGAGAGTGGATCGATAACGTAAAGGGCAAACCCCCGCTCTCTCTCCTTCCATGGAACTCTTGACTCTCAAGCTCCATCTCAACGCCGCACACAGCGTCAAAGAGTTGCGCAAGCCAAGTGGTGAGCGTGTGGGCGGGCTGTGGGAAGACTTGGAGGGGATGTCCTTCCCCAAAAACGCAGCCAAGCCTGCTGGACCCACGCGCGCTGCCAGTGAACCTGCAGGTGATCACCGCACCCTTTGCATGCATGCACGCCACTCGCACACAGCGCACCAACACTGTGTGTCCCACTGTCCGGCGCAGGTGGACGGCCGGTCGGCCGTACACACACACACCCTCACTCTGTCTCTCTCACACACACAGGTGGACGGCCGGTCGGCCGTGCGCACACACCCTCACTCTGTCTCTCTCTCACACACAGGTGGACGGCCGGTCGGCCGTGCGCACACACCCTCGCTCTGTCTCTCTCACGCACAGGTGGACGGCCGGTCGGCCGTGCACACACACCCTCGCGCGCGCTCTCTCTCTCTTTCTCTCTCTCTCTCTCTCACACACACACAGGTGGACGGCCACGGTCGGCCCCGGGTGTGCGCGAGCGAGGACCCGCAACCCGCGCTGAGCAGCAGGGCGACGAGGCCCCTCACCACCACCAGCCGTCGCGTGCCGCTGCCCCTGCAAGAAGGCTGGAGCAAGCCGCGAGTGCTGCCTCCCAGCAGCAGAATCTCTTGAGACGGCGGCAGTCCTGGGACGATGGGGACTCGCTAACTCCTTCCTCTGTCGTCGAGGTAAAACGCGTGTCCAAACTTGAAGCAGGGAAATGCTGGCGAAATTCCGAAGAGTTTCATATCGCGAGAACACAGAAACCACTGCTATCTCGCGATTTGGACTCATGTCTGCCATATGGGAGCGAATCTGAACCTCTCTATGTGACCTGTTCCCATCTTTCACGCATGATTATTTTCTCTCGCTCCTTGACGGTGCTCTTACAAGCGTTATTGAGTCCGATGTGTTTCCAGAAGCAGCTCTCTCTGCCGGTGGATTATAGCAGCTCTCTCTGCCGGTGGAATATTTTTTCTATTTGGTGGGGGTTTGGGGGGAACTTGGCGAATTACCGCCAGGCTCTAAAGTGGGCGGCATGCCGTCCTGGTCAAACGGCTCACGTTCTCTTCCATTTGACTTGAGCGCGCAGGAGCTGACAGTAGACGAGTGCGATCAGGATGCTGATCAACCAGACGAGCTTGCTCGCACGCATGAAGAACTCGTTACCAACATTCTCAACGAGGAAGACACAGTTATCGCCTTCCACCGGTACTGCCCCCCTCGCCACACAGTTCACCCAGTCGTGTCGCAAAACATGTCATGGTTGGCGACTAAGTGACGTGTGTTGTGCGACACGATTACCAACCGCGTAGATCCTGTGACGATTGACAAGAGGCTGTGCCCTAATTCTCACCGTGCAGACGTCAAATCGAGGACAATATGGAGCTCGTACAGCGAGAAATGTTGCTGCTTCAGGCTGTCGAACAGCCAGGCGGTTCGATTGACGAGTACGTTGTGATGCTGGACCGTCTGCTTGAGCAGAAAGTCGGTCTCGTCACAAGACTCCGTGAGCACCTCGCCGAGTTCCAGAGCGTGCGTCGCTCACTCCTTTCCGCCTGCTCTTTTGATACCCTGCTTGATTGTGTTCGATGCCCCATGTGTCTTCTTCATGCTTGCCGTGTTTGTGGCAAGTGCCTTCCAGGATTGCATGGTCAAGGTTTAACGACATTGCACGGCAGTTGCGGTGCTTCAGTCACACCACGCTCACTGACTCACAGTGTTTTGTGAACCGATGGGACGCACTCGAGTGAAGTCACCGCCAGGTCGCACCAAAGTGAACCACAAGCGATATCCGATTATGACCCTTCCCCATCCTCTCTCCCCTCGCTCACTAACGTTTGCGCAGCATCTCAAAGAGGAGGAGCAGCTCAGCCACGCCCTCAACACTCGCCGCAGCCCCTGATCCCCTGAGCCTCAACACTCGCTGCAGCCCCTGCTGTCGGCAGCGAGCGATTCGTAGCCGCTCTAGCCCGTAACAGTGTGGACACGAGCGTGCAGACTCTCCCCTTGTCTGTCCGCAGTCCCCCTGGCTCCCGCCCGTGACCAGTGTGAACAACTGCTCGTAGATCGCTACTGGGTTGGGTGGTTGTACGTGTCCCTCAGTTTGGAGGACCGCGTCGCCTTATTCTGTTCCCGCCGTGACTGGCCCCAGGACTGGGGCAGACGAGCTTCGAGCCGCTGCTTCTCCCTTGAGTTCAATCGGGCCCAAGGCCCGCGTCAGCGCTGTGCTGCCCAACCTGCCCCTGCCCTGCGAGCAATGTTATGACCTTGGTGCGGAGCGGTTTGCTCCACAGCAGCGTGACCTCGAGTTGCTGGCCGGCCGCAAGTGCAGCGTTCGACCCTTGAGCGCCTTGTCGGAACTCTTTTTCTTGCGATGACCTGTGTTCCCCAAGCCATCTTGCTGTGTGGGCTGCGCATGGCGGCATGACTGGGCCGGTCTGCGTGTGCCACCAGTGTTGGCACTCGCAAGCTGGGACGAACTCGGGGGGTTGGGGTCACAAGCACCCAGCCACCAGACAGCACCGACAATCTCCAAATTTCCCTGAGTTCACCGGAATTCAACTGGTGGCGCGAGGAGTGGGGCGGGCGTCGGGCATGGTTGTACAGAGTTGCGTCGCTGCCAACGTGGGCAAGGTCCGCTCTTGTAGTTGTCCAGTGTTCGTTCCTCAGAGACTTGCGTTATTGCTCAGCTGTACCTGGGGGGGCGTGCCTTATCTTCCAGACGCACTGTTCCCGTTATTCGTGTGGCAACTTTTTCGTGTTGGGCCGTTTGTGATTGTCGCTGGGCATTTAAACACCTGGCGTGGAGGGGGCTCTTTGGCAGGGCTTCTCTCTCACCCTGTGGGTGTATCGTTGCCAGGCTGTTTGAATATACTCCCACACACTCTCATACGCCTTCCAACTTTCCACGTGTACAGTGCATTTCGAAGTGGCTGACCGGATTTTCTTAATTACAGTATGAATTGGACTTGCCGCCGATGCCGCTTAATGATTAGGAAGTTTGGTGTTGATGGAATCGGCGACGAATCGGTGGTTCCCTCACGTTGCCGTTTCGAGGTTTGGCGATCCGATGATCGCCATCGAGCAATTTTCACAAAAATCGTGGGTGGGTGCCAGTGCGGCTCGATGCACTGAGTCTGCAGAGCAAACTTGAACATACACCATTGTTGACTAATAAATAGTTATTGATCAATTAATTCTCTATCATTCTGTTTAATGATCTAACTGCTTCAAACGCGTGAGCGCCAAGAAACTGGTGAGGCCCGTCACGGCGTAGTATCATAGGATTGATGCGTGCCGCGCGAGTGTTTAGTGCATCCGCCGCGGTCACCGGGTCCGAGTCGAATACAGGTACCACCACTGGTGCATACCGCTGGCATGGAGAGGCTATAATTTTTAAGATATATAATTCGATTATAGAATATATTGGCCAGCCTGCCAGTGACTCGGAGCTTGAGGAGATGCCATGATGCACTGTACATACGGGCCATGTACGTGCGCACTGCCTATAATTAAGTTAAATTAACATGTTGTAAACCAGCCTGGTTTAAGGAAACCAGCGGGCGGCTGGTTAATTGGCCACGTGCTATAGGTGTTTGAATACTCTCTCTCTCTCTCTATAGTCATTGATCAATTAATAACACACAAGCCGCACAGGCTCCAGTCATAGAAAGAAAGAAAGGCAAAATTAATACAAAAAGCGGATTTAGTTGTCAATGAAGCCGTCAACCCCGAACTGAATCCCGGCGTAATTGCCCGGTGGTTTGCGTTCGTCGGCTTGTCACGTCCCTGGGCTCTCGAAGCGGAGTTGAATCCGCTTTCCCGATCCAGGCGCAGGCCCCTCGCGTACAATTGGAGAGCGAAAGCTATCGAGTAATTTCCGTCGGCGAGATTTTGGGGGGGTGACCTCTGATGTAATTGCTAATCACCGATTAAACCCACATTTTCCAGCCGGTCATATCTGATTAACCAGCCGCTGGTTTATAAACCAGCGACAGGAAGTAGGCACGAGTACGTGGCATCACACAACCGGACGCATGGCATACCAGCTAACGTGGTGCCATGATCATGAACATGATCCCTTGAAGGCAGGTACGTTAGGATCGCATTTTAATTATACGTCAAACTGTATACTACTTTTTGTAAAAGTACCTATCCGATTTACCAGCCGCCTGGTAAACTTGAAAATTAATATACCAGCCCTAGCGCACATGTCGCTTGCGAATCACTGACTAGCCGAGTCGGAGCGTGTGAGCCACCGGAATATGCCGCGCTAGGAAATCCGCAATATTAAGAGTGATTAAGGCTAGTACATAGAAGCCTCCCACGTCCTTCAAGTCCAGCCTTGCAACCATGTACGTGTCAATTCCAGCTTGCACTCCAGAAAAATAAAAAATAATTGCCGCGGTCTCGCCCGGCCGAGTGCTGACGTTACGGTTCCGGATGAAATCAATTGAACAATCCGAGTATCCTAGAAACCAGATAAGGAAACCAGACAATAGAGCCGGGCAGGGGACTTGAATAGCAGCTTTAATAATAAGTTAAAAACGAGAAACAGAAAAGAGAGATGAGCGTCACTCGTCTTCACCGTCATCAACCTCGAGCAACACGTCGTCACCGTTGCCGTCACTCCCGCGGCCTGCCCCCGTCTCCGAGAGATGTGATTCCGCTCTGGTGATCACAGAGTGTTGGTGCATGTAGGGGAACACGAGAACGTGAGAACACAATTCTCTGTTATCAACACTTCACATGCCCCCCTCCCCCAGTACGTGAACAGAAAACGCCAGGTCTGTTCGGGCAGCAGAGACAAGGAGAGACGAGTCAGAGGAGAGCGACGAGAGCGAGGGAGAGGGAGAGGAAGCGCCCCCCCCCCCCCCCCAAGTCGCTTTCACCTTGTGCCAAAACGTACCCGGCGTCTGAGACTGCAGGTTGCGGCGACTGCGCCTCGTGCACTGCGATCAACAGCCGCCGTATCGCCACAAGACTCTCACCAAGCGCCTGAGTCGCGGCCGCAACTCTTGTTCCGTGCATCTCTGCAGGCGAGTTAGCAAGCTCTGTGGTCTGCGAATTCTTGTGTGTTCCGTGCATCTCTGCAGGCGAGTTAGCAAGCTCTGTGGTCTGCGAATTCTTGTGTGTTCCGTGCATCTCTGCAGGCGAGTTAGCAAGCTCTGTGGTCTGCGAATTCTTGTGTGTTCCGTGCATCTCTGCAGGCGAGTTAGCAAGCTCTGTGGTCTGCGAATTCTTGTGTGTTCCGTGCATCTTGCGTGCATCTCTGGTGGCGAGTTAGCAAGCTCTGTGGTCTGCGAATTCTTGTGTGTTGCGTGCATCTCTGCAGGCGAGTTAGCCCCTGTGGCGTGCGCCACTCTTTCAGTTTTAGAAACACACACACCCACACACAAAGACTGACTGACTGTAGGCCTGGCTCCGCCTGGCTGACTGCCTGCCTGCAGATGAGCCTCGAGGACAAAGACGGCGGACTTACCAGAGGCCTGAGAACCGTCGCCGTACTTTGTCAGCAACTTATCCAGTCTCTTGGTGACACCAGCCGCGACGGTTTCGAGTTCGTTCACTCGATCCTGTTGCCGAGAAAGTTCACGCAAGGAGAGTCAAGAGTCAGGGAAGCAGACAGTCTAGGAGAGTCAAGAGACGTTACCAGTCAGCCGCAGTGCCAAGCAGGACAAGAATAGTTCGGTGCTGTGGCTAGGATCATAGTCATCGTGCGTCGGGAGCGCGAACTTACCGGCGACGGGAAGGTAGACAAGGGCGCCTCGGCCTGAGAGCACCTCGCAGTCGTCTCTGTGAGATCAAGTGAGGTCAAACTGGTTTCACACGCGGGTTGCTGTGGCATTCCGACAGTGCCATATCCGCGACACCTGACAGCCGATCACCTCCGGGAGCCCTCATACATAAAGAATGCCGTTCCAAGAAGTGCGACTGACCTTCGAGACGGGAGCAAGCCGACTCCAGCCACCATTCTCCCAAGGCCATGGCTCTGCAGTGCGAATGAGGCCGCGGCACAGACAGAGCAGCGACAGAGGCACCGACTCTGAGATGGCGAGTTTCCGCGATGGCATAGAGATCGAAGAGGGAGTGGAGGAACGAGAATGGTGAGGGCACGAGAGAGGAAGAGAGAATTGAAAGATGGCGATATCACACTCTCGGGGAGTGGTGCGAAGTTGATTCCCGCGAACCGCGACGCGGCCTCGCACGTGATCACTGCTGTTACACGCCCGGAAAATAATGAGAGAATGGAGAGATGGAGAAAGAGAGAATGGTGAGAGATGGAGGAAGAGAGAATGGGGAGAGTGGAAAGTGAATGGAGAGAGAGAAAGACTGAAGGAAGAGCGAAGGAAGAGAATGGGGCACGCACTCGGACAACCAACGCTGAGCCGACTGGCTTTGGAGCTTTTCTTTCGTGTCCGCGACCTCGTAGAGCAAGGGTCTGCAATGCTCGGCGAGAGCGTTGATACCTCTGCAATGTCAAGTCAACATCAATCCCACCATCAACGTCGATGGACGTCAAACCTCAGCGTATCACGCGATTTCTTTCGTTTAGAACCGAGAGCCTGATCTGAATCGCAAGAGTGGGACAAGTGAGCCAAGGGGGTAATCCATCTCTAGTCTGCGCAAATTGAATGCACCACAGGCCATCAAGAGACCCAGCATATCTCCAAGACGCTACGAACCGGCCCATCAAATCACTCACGATACCGCGCCCTGGTCTTTGGTTTTCATGTCCAAAAAGGCCTCCAGAGCTCCGCCCATGTTGTTGAGCTTCCGGAGTTGAATATCGTACTTGCTGTGTGCGCGCAATGTTAGTGAATCGTACTTGCTGTGTTTTCTGAACGATGTCCCAGATATACTTGAGTAGTGAAAACAGTGAAAGGATAAAATGCCCACAGCACCCACACGGCACGACACTACACCACCAACCCACCCATCACCCCCAAAAACTACACCCACACCACACAGACGCAGATCACCGTGCAGTTAGCATTCGATCCTCCTCCAGCTGTCGCCGTTGTTTCTCGAGTTCGATGAGGGCGTGTTTGGTTAGTTTCATTTGGTTGCGAAGGTCTTGCATGTGGTCTGCCAACTTGTGCTCCTCCTGATTAAAAGTCAACGACAAAATCAAGTGGAGAGGAGGGAGAGGACAGAGGGAGGAAGAGGGAGAGGGGAGAGGAAAGAAGAGGGAGAGAGTGAGAGTGGGGAGAGGGAGAAAGAGGGAGAACGAGGGACAAGGAGGGGCAATGGGGAGAGGGAGGGGAGGGAAGGAGAGGAGAGAGGGAGGGGGGAGGAGAGAGGGAGAGGGAGTGGGAGTGGGAGTGGGAGTGGGAGGGGGCAGACCTTCATAACGGCCTGCTCCAGCTTCTCCAGTTCGGTGAGACACTCGTCCCTCTCTTTCATCGCAATTCCTCGCAGCTCGGTCACCATCTGTTGAATAATGAAAACGGCACTTGAATATTTCGATGTTTGAGTACACGAACAGTGTTCTGGTGGTGAAGACACGCTGGAGTTGCTCAGAGGAAGTTGGTGTGGTCAGAACAGCGTCGGTCAGAGCACTGTTGGTGTTGGTGTTGGCGTGGTCAGGACACAGCTGGTCAGAATATTCTGTGGTCAGAACCCCTTTGTGCGTCTTGCAACCGCCCGCAGATGAACACGGCCTCGTATCAAATATCAAATCGAACGACACATCAGAACTGCAGTTCACAAGATGGCACAGGATTCTGGCCACGTGCGCACCTCTCTCTTGCTGCTCCCTGCCTTTTTGGAATCTGAGAGGCAGTAGCCGATGGTGTCCATGTCCCGGGACAGCGAGTCGAACACAGACTTGACTTTGTGCTTGTCCGGAGCCCAACACTGTTACCGCTGTTACGCGACACACCACCCGCCCCGAGACGAGACGAGGACAACTCCAAACCCAACACTGTTACCGCGCTGTGCACGCGACACACCACCCGCCCCGAGACGCGCAACTCCAAACCCAACACTGTTACCACGCTAACACCCGCCGAACTCGCGACCCAACACTGACACAGCACCCGCCCCGAGACGAGGACAACTCCAACCCAACACTGTTACCGCGCTGTGCACGCGATACAACGCAGCATAATTTGGCGACCAAGAGTGACTGAGATGTTGTTGGTGTTGGTGACAACAAGAGTGACTGAATTGTCAGGGCAACTCGTGTTTGTGGCCAAAGAGCGAGACCTCGTGTTGTGTTGGCGTGGCGCCTTGAGTGACGTTTGTGACGGAGCAGTGACGCCTCGTGTTTGACCGAAGTGTGACGCCTCGAGTTTCGTGACCAAGGACACGACCCAACCCTGTCACAACACGAGACTGACACTGTCTACCACGCTGTTTTCCACAGGACAGGCACGGACTCTGTGACTCACCGACGAGTGTGCTGTCTGCAGTCGCCGCCGTTCGTCACAGACTTCCAGCAGAGCGTTCAATTGCCGCCCGGAGGACACCATGGCCGCGGCAACCTCGCTACCAGTTCCACAAGGAATCACCTCTGAAAAAATGTCAGTCAAAAGCCGCCACAGAGTTTTGGAGTTTCACCTTCGGCAACAGCAGCAGCGATGGTAAAGGGAGAGTCGGTGTCCTCAGGATTGGCGTGCTGGTCAACCTGCGTGAACACTTCGACTGGCACGTGCAACTGCTGCTGCTGCTGGCCGCACTTGAGCTTGAGCTCGTTCAGCCTGAGTAGCAACCGTGGGGCCTAACGGAATGTAAGACCAGACAGAGTTCGCAAGTCCCAGCCCAGCTGAAACCAAAGGTGGCCCCGATGCGAAAAGAAGAACAAACCTCGGGGTGGAACTTGAGTGTGCCAATGACGTCTAAAATGGAGTTGCGAACCACTTGTTGCAACTCTCGGCCTGCACAAATGTGGGTTTGGTGGCGCTTGCCCAGTACAGAACAATTGCCAGCGCACGCACCGCTGACTGTTCGGGCAATCTCACGCAAATTGTGCACAATGCTGGTGTGCAATGCAGAGTCCCCGTGGCAACAGTGACCGAGCAACTGCGAGACGTAAAGAAACTGTGAAAGTAAAATAAGCAAACCTGTGGCATCACTGCGTTAACAAAGGCTGGAGTGTCTAGAATTGCGCTCTCCTGGTGGTGCTCTGTGCCAAGCCGAACAGCAAGGGTCTCCAAACAGGAGCTGTGAGGGGTCTGTTCAGTGAGAGAAGGAGATGAAATCAATGGTCAACCTGGACAGAAAAACGTCCTTGAACGAGAGAAGCTCGCCCATCGAGGGTCCCGATCGGTCATCGACGTATCGGTCACGGGTGCTGTCGGCTGCAACATCCAGAAGCTTGCACCACTGGCGAATGATATCAACAAACAGAAGAAATGGTCGCAGCACAGTGCCCCCACCCGAACGACATGCGCAACAACAGAGTCAGGGGTGGCACGCTCGGCAACATCCTCGAGCTCAGCCATCCTTTCAGTCACACACATGACATCCTTGGTGGTTTCAGCAGGTCCAATTGGCAACGGCCCCGCACGGGCCGCGATCTCTCTCTTTACGAAGGTCAAGAACCCAGACATTGTTGCGGCGCCGCCTGGCGTGATGCCGCTCATACATGAGGCCCATGCACGCTAAAGTAACGGTAGGGAGCGAAAGTCTGCAGCGAACCAAGCTGAGTCAAGCCCAATGGCATCCGGATTCTCTGGGGCGATTCAGCTCACAGGGCTCGACGATTTTATCGGTGCTGGGCAGGAATGCGTGAAACCTGTTGAAATCGAAAAAGGACTTGTTGGGGTAAGCGTTCTTCCTGGTGTGACGGCGATTATGGTTGACACAAGCAACAGATCAACAAAATTGAGTTACAAGGGGATGGCAGCTATGTGGAAGTTCGAGAAGATGGCTCCAAAGTTGCTCTTAAGAACGCGAAGATCAACTTAACGGACTGTCTTGCATGCAGGCGAGACATTTTGCATGGACCATCCTAGCAATGACACTTCTCGTTGCAGTGGTTGCATCACCTCGGCTGAGAGCGTCTTGATCACGCAGCAGAGCTCTGCCGAATTTTTGTCGTCAATCCAAAAGACAACAGAAGAGTGAGATATATCACATCTCTGCTCTCATAACCCGTTCCGCCAGGGGTGGGTTTGTTGCGGTTTCACTGTCCCCCCAGTCTTGGGCGTCAATCGCAGCGCACTTCAAGCTCTCAGCACACGAGGTGCTTTGCTTTCATGTGTGACACGTGCTCACCACACGTCAGGCTGTTGGTAAGCTGGTTACCATGTTCCGGGATCTTGGGGCCCGGTATGTGTTCGACATTTCAACCAGTCGCGATCTCTCACTGCTGGAGGTGCCAAGTCGCGTTCCATCAGGTTCTGTTGCTGACACCGCCTGCAGACGGCGGACGAATTTGTTCAACGTTTTCGAAGCAACAAGGGATTGCCTCTCCTGGCGTCTGCGTGTCCAGGTGGGTGCCGCTGCGTAAAACCCCTGTCACACCCGATCCGACCGCCCCTCACAGGATGGGTGTGCTACGCAGAAAAGACGCAACATGACAGTGTACCGTTTATGAGTACGACCAAGTCCCCACAACAGGTCAGCGTCTGCCATTGTGTGTTGCTGCATTTCGTCTCACCAACGCATCAGATCATGGGTGGAATGGTCAAGAGATTGTTGGCTCCTCGTCTCGGACTCAGGTCTGTCTCGTTCATGCTGTTGCTGTTCTGCTGTCAAACTATTTTATCGTCATTGGTTACAACCAGATAGATCGCTTACACGTAACCTCCGTCGACGGCCAAACGGTGTAGCCGGTGTCGCCCCGCTGACTGTCAGCAGTGGCAGCAAACGCGTGCCATATCCTTCATGCATCAGTGTTGCACAGCCGACGCACTCATGTATAAGATGCACAACCGATGCACTTATGCATAGGTTGACCTTGTGTGACGTATTCCGACGTGAGTTGCTGACAGTCAACAGTGTTTTGAGTGCCAGCGCGTCGCGTGTTAATTTCGACTCTCAACAGTGGCAGCAAGGCCTACCACTGCAGCGTCATGCCGTGTTTCGACAAGAAGCTTGAAGCATCGAGGGCCGAGTTCATGTCGGAGGGTGTGCGTGACGTGGTGCGCTGCCGTAGTCATTGGCATGTTTCTGGACACTCAAATCAACACACTTGTCACAAGTCATGACACAATTCTCGATGCAAGCGAATCTTTTGGTGGTTGCCTCTCGGTGGACCGTGCTGTGCCGCGCCAGGAGATATCAACGCGGCCACAGGACGTGGTGATCACCGGCGCGGAGCTCTTGGAGTTGATACAGGAACGCGGCATCGATTTTCTTTCCCTGGCAGTGGCGCACTTGGACAGGTGTGTGTGTCTGTGTGAGAGTGGTGGACAGGGGAGTGTGAGAGAGTATGGTAAGCACTTGGGCAGGTGAGTGGGAGAGCGAGAGTGACGCACTTGGACAAGT
>QUTJ01031810.1:0-20824 GCA_003573635.1 Goniomonas avonlea | reverse complement strand
CGACCGGAGGGTCGACCGTGACAGTGTTGGGCTCGAGCGTGGGCCAGTCCGACTTTAGCAGCCGCGGGCGGGGTGGGGGCACCGCGGCTGAGGCGACGACGTGGATCTCTGAGAGCTCTGTGCAGGGCAAGACCGGTGCGGGAGTGCGAACGGGGCTTGGGCTGGCCGTGACGGTGGGTGGGTCGTTCGGGAGTTTGAACTCGGCTCTGACTGTTGCGCGAGTGGTGGGGCTCAATACTGTGCGGCCGAACTCGCCCAGCACTGGGAGCGTGTCCGTCACAGTTGTCGGGTCTAACTTTGGAGGGTCGGGTCACAGCGGTTGTAGTCGGCTGGGGGGCAGCGGTAGCGAGTCAACATTGTGGACGTCGGACAGCGGTCTGCGATGCAAGTCGGGAGCAGGACTGTTGCACGCTGGCCGAGATGTTTCGGTGACGGTTTACGAGCGAGCCGGAACTCTAGGCTCGGCGTTTACGGTCAACATGGTGCCGGTGACCGTGTCCAGTGCCGTCCGAGCCAACGGACCGACGAGCGGTGCGGTCAGCGTGACTGTTGTCGGGAGCAATTTGGGTGAGTCGCTGTCGAGTGTGCGCGCTCGGGTCGGTGGGACTGGGTGTGGCTCGACGCTGTGGACGTCAGAGACCTCGCTGCGAGGCAAATCAGTGACTGGAATTGCAGCAGGTCTTAGTCTTTCTGTGACTGCAGGTGTCTCCTTTGGAAGCCTTGTTGTTAGCTGGACTTTCGAACGACTGGCACCCACTGTTGTCGCCGCCAATGGACCTGCAACCGGTTCGATGAGTGTGACTGTGGTCGGAAGCAACATGGCAACGGCTGCAGGCAGCGTGCGTAGTCGGCTTGGTGGCACCTTGAGCGAGGGTACGAATTGGATATCAGAGAGCTCCCTTCAATGTAAATCCACCTCTGGAAGTCCGATTACCATTGGTGTCGCTGTATCGCTGGCTGTGCGCGTTGACTCCATCGCTTCGGTGTTCTCGGCAAACAGTGCAGGAATCGTAGTCAGCAGCGTCGTGAATACTAATCTCCCATCGACTGGCGCGCTCAGTGTGACCGTTGTCGGCTCAAACTTTGGCGGCCTTGAAGGTAGTGCGCGATCTCGAGTGGGCTCATCCTCGTGCAGGGCGACTGCTTGGATCTCAGACAGTTCGCTGCTTGGAAAGTCCAGCGGTGGGGTGGCGACTACTCGCGGTGTTGCAGTTACAATGTTGCAGCATGTTGGCAGTCTTGCTACTGCGGTCACCTTTTTGCGATCCGAGACCAGTAGCATCTTGATGACCAATGTGCCTGGAACAGGAGGGATCAGTGTAACAGTGCTTGGCACGAACATGGGCACCTCAACGTACAGTGCAAGGAACAGACTTGGAAACAGTGCATGCCTGGCGACAACCTGGGCATCGGAAAGCGCACTACACTGCAAGCATCCTGGTGCGTCTGGGCCGGGCCTTGGGGTCGCAATTACAGTTGGTCCACGCTCCAACAGTCTTGCAGCTGTTTTCAGCGCGCAGTCGCCGGCAACCAGCTCTGCGGTTGCTGCAAACTCGCCAACAACTGGGGCCACAAGCGTGACGGTTGTGGGCTCATCGGTTGGGATCGCGGGCTACAGCAGTCGGGGGCGGTTGAGCGGGAGTGCGTTCGCAACGACCCTGTGGACATCAGACAGCGCGGTCGGGTGCAAGGGGAGCTCGGGGCTGCTGCAGGCTGGGCTGACGTCACAGCTGACGGTGGGCCACCAGTCTGCCACTCTCGCTGCTGCGTTCACAACCAACGTAATTGTTGTGGTGAGCAGCGTGGTGAAGAGCAACGGTCCTGCGTCCGGAGTGACGAGTGTGACGATTCTTGGGTCGAACATTGGCGTGTCTGCTTCCAGTGCGCGGGTCCAGCTCGGAGGAACTGCGTGCGAGTCGACGTCATGGTCTTCTGAGAGCGCGGTGCAGTGCAAGTCTAGTGCCGGGCGGGTGCATGGAGGACGGGRCGTTGTGGTGACTGCAGGCAACAAGGAGGGAAGCGCACTTGCTCCGTTCACGATGAACCTCCTTCCGGTCACTGTGAGCAGTGGCGTTGTGACCAATTGGCCGGCCACAGCATCATCGAGCGTGACTGTTGTGGGCTCGAACATGGGGGTGGTGGAAATGAGCGACCRGGTGCGAGTGGGCGGCTGCGCTTGTGACGCGACATCTTGGGCATCTGAGAGCGCCCTTCAGTGCAAGACGCCCGCGGGGGTGCTGCATTCCGAGCTGTCTGGTGTGGTCACTGTCGGGGTCCAGGTTGGCACGCTYAATATTGCTTTCACGACCAACATCCAAGTRTTGTTGTCCGCGGCGGTCAAGTCGAACGGGCCCGGAACGGGCTCGACGTCTGTGACTGTGGTGGGGTCCAACATCGGGGGTGCTGAATACAGTAGCCGCGGTCGACTTGGGGGGACCAGCTGTGAGGCGACTGGTTGGGTGTCTGACACCTGCGTCTTGGCCAGAACGGTGCTGGGGACTTCTTCCGGCTTGTCGGTTGGGGTGACAGCTGGTGTTCGCGCTGGCTCTGTGCTGTCGGCGTTCTCTGTTGGGTCCGCTGCACTCTCCAGCGCTGTGCGCGTGAACGGGGCTGCGACTGGTGCCGTGAGCGTGACCGTTGTCGGAAGTAATATGGGCGTGTTGGACTTCAGCGGTCGTGCTCGTATGGGCGGTTCTGCATGCCAGGCGACTGTTTGGGTGTCGGACAGTAATGTTGTGACTAAGGTAGACGCTGGTGTGACTGCTGGCCGCTCGGTTTCTGTGAGTTCCTCTTCCCAGGTTGGGAGTGTGGCTTCCTCATGGAGCTACGCGCTTTCTCTGGCGAGCAGTGCTGTGAGAGCCAACGGGCCGACCACTGGTGTTGCCAGCGTGACGGTCTTGGGATCCAACATGGGCGAGTCGCAGAGGAGTGCTCGCTTGCGCGTGGGCGGAAGCGGGTGCGAGGCGACRCTCTGGAYCTCTGAGAGCGCTGTCCAAGGCAAGTCGAGCCACGGGCTGCTCCATTCTGGGCGTGATCTGGCCGTGACCGTGGCAAATGTTCGATTCTCTCTTGGAGCATCCTTCACCCTCGACATGCGGCCTGTGACGGCGAGCAGCGCTGTCAGGGCAAACACCGCGACGACTGGCATGGTCAGCGTGACCGTTTTGGGCTCGAATGTTGCTGGAGCGGACTACAGCAGCCGAGGTCGGGTGGGAGGCACCGCGGATATGGCGACGCTGTGGACCTCGGAGAGCTCGTTGCTTTGCAAATCGGCGAGCGGCGTCCTCAGCTCTGGCCTGGTTTGTGCGATCACCTCTGGGGTACAAGCGGGAACGTTGGCGTCAGCCTTCACTATCAACGAGCTCCCGGTGACGATGAGCAGCGTGGCTCGGTCCAACGGTCCGGCGACCGGAGGGTCGACCGTGACAGTGTTGGGCTCGAGCGTGGGCCAGTCCGACTTTAGCAGCCGCGGGCGGGTGGGGGGCACCGCGGCTGAGGCGACGATGTGGATATCTGAGAGCTCTGTTCTTGGCAAGTCTGTCACGGGGGCTCGTGGTATTGCTCTTGTTTCCACTGTTGGTGTTTCCTTTGGCACGCTCGGGGCTGGTTATTCCTTCGATCTCAATGCCAGTGGCTCAATTGTCACCAATATTGCGCGGACTGGGGCTGTAAGTGTCACCGTCGTTGGATCCAGCTTGGCGCATCACGATCTCACTGGCCGTAGTCGGCTCGGTAGTACTCCCTGTGAATCTACTGTTTGGACATCCGATAGCTCTCTTCGTTCCAAATCCCACTCTGGGTTGTCGGGGACTGGTGTTGTCGATCGTTTCGCCTCTGTCACTGTTGGACAGCAAGCTGGAACATTGTACGTATTGTTCACCATCGCATCCGGTTTGAGCAGTGTTGTTCGGTCCAACGGGCCCAGCACCGGTTCCATCAGTGTGACTGTGCTGGGCTCTAACATTGGGGAATCCGACTACAGTAGCCGAGCTCGGTTGGGCGGAAGCCGGTGCGAGACGACTCTCTGGAAATCTGACAGCTCGGTGCAGTGCAAGGCAGTGTCTGGGGCTTGGCCTCAGCGTGGGTTGTCAGTGACTGTGGGAGGCGATGGCCTCATCGCTGGTAGCTTGGGGTTGGCTTGGACCTACCCGCCAGCTGCTGCTAGCTCCGCTGTCCTTGTCAATGGCCCCACCACGGGTTCCGTGAGCGTGACTGTGCTGGGCTCCAATATTGGACAATCTGCAGCGAGCGGCCGAGCGCGAGTAGGAGGCACCTCGTGTGATGTGACTTCATGGGTCTCCGAGACTTCCCTCCAGTGCAAGAAGGCGTACGGATTCAATTCCGGGCTCGGGTTGGTGATTACGGTCACCCGTCACAGGTCCTCAGTGGGCTCAAGCTTCACCCATTCGAGAGCCGCAAGTTCCTCGGTCGTGGTCTCTAATGTTCCGTCGACGGGCGCGGCAAGTGTTACTGTCCTTGGTGCATCGTATGGACGTGCACCCTACAGCACCAGGCTCCGATTTGGGGCAACGGGATGCCAGGCCTCTATTTGGGTTTCTGACTCTGCCATCCGTGGCAAGGCGTCACCTGGCGTTTTGTCAACTCCGTCCATTGTCACCTCGGTCGCATTCCAGGTTTCCAGCCTCATTCTCGCCATGTCCTACACCAATGTGCAGCCAATGGGAATGATCATAACTATTGGACCAAGCACTACCACCATCATCACAGAAGTTGGCGGCTCAACTGTAACCCTCATCTCTGTGACCACTCTGACGACTCAGCGGATCACCAACAGTGCTGCAACTGCTGCCACTTCTGTCACCGTGGTGGGCAGGAGCTTCACTCAGAATAATCCCAGTATGTCGGTCAGGATCGGGCAGACGAATTGCCCGTCCTCGGGCTGGGTCTCTGACTCCGCCATTGCCTGCAAGAGTGCGCCTGGTTTCGGCACTCCAGACATCGCGCTCACACTGGTCCAGTCAACAGTCTCCATTTCCAAGACTCTGACGTACGATCATGGGCCAGCCGCCTCAGTCGGTAACTCTCCTACCACCGCAGCAGTGAGTGTGACGGTTGTCGGTGCCAGCTTCGGCTCTCGAGAATTCTCGGTGCGAGCGGACTATGGAAGGTCGGCGGCTCCCGCTTCCGTCTGGGTGTCTGACTCGGCGCTTGTCTGTAAGCCGGTGACTGGGTTTGGAACGATGCATATTGTGGTCGTGTCCATTCACCCGAAGGCGTCGACCACGTCCGTCCTTGCTTCGTACGACGTCTCGGTGCTGCAAAACACTATTGCGATGAATACTGCTTCTACTGGTGCTGCCAGTGTCACCGTGATTGGTTCCAATATCGGCTCGTTGGCTTTCTCAGCCAGGAATCGGGTGGATGCAACTCGCAGCGAGACCACAGACTGGCTTTCAGACTCAACTTTGAAACTCAAGGCAGTGGCCGGCCTCGCCTTTGCACGAACGGTCATCGTGTCGCAAGCCTTACAGGCTCGATCGCTTACGCACAGCGTCACGTATGTCCAAGCTGCAACCTCCGGGGTTGTAGGGAGTAACCTTGCACGCACAGCTGCCACAAGCGTAACCGTTCTCGGCTCAAACCTTGGCCAGGCCGAGTATAGCAGCAGAGCACGCGTAGGCGGATCGGCTAGCATGACCTGGCGCTGGACCTCCGATTCCGCTGTGCGATGCAAGGCCGCCTCTGGAGTTTCAACCGGACGGTCGGTTGCCGTAACCGCTGATGTCCGAGCTGGCTCGGCAGCGGCTGTTCTGAGCTTCAACGTGCCGGTCGTCGTTGGCACAACGAACATGGCCACCACCGGTGCTGCTTCCCTGACTGTGATCGGAACCAATCTCGGGGATGAACGATGGTCCACGCGTGTCCGAATTGGGAGGACGGAAGTCGCGGCAACCTCGTGGGTGTCCGACTCTTCGCTGGTGGCCAAGTCTGTGCCTGGTGTGCACGCGCCGCTTCGGGTGTCCGTCTCGGTCGAGGTCGCGATTGGGACGACGCAAGTTCTTGCCACGTACAACTTGGCAAGAGTGAGCAGCTTGGTGGTGGCCAACCATGCAGCCACGGGAGCTTCGAGCGTGACTGTCCTTGGCTCAAACTTGGGCACTGTTGCATCGAGCAACCGAGGCCGCTCTGGTGGCTCTGGTTGTCTTGCGAGCACCTGGGCTTCAGACTCGTCCATCCAATCCAAGTCAAGCCTGGGCTTGGCGACCAAGACTGTTGTCGCGACAGCAGCGCTCCAGTTTGGCTCTGCAACTATGGCGCTCAGCTTCGTGCGGGCTGTGATCTCTGGGGTCTTGTACGCGAATTCGCCGGCAACCGGGTCGTTGAGTGTGACCGTTCTGGGATCCAACCTCGGTGGAGTGGACGCCTCACGACTTGCTCGTGTCGGCGGTACGAGCGTGCCTGCCTCCTCCTGGACGTCAGATTCCTCCATCATGTGTAAGCATGCTTCCGGTGCCATGACTGACATCAGGGTAGCTGTCACGACAGCTCCCGCGGGCACTTCCATGGCTGCTGTTTCATATCACACAACCTTCACCCGCACTTCCTCGAACGTACCAACCACGGGGGCGTCCAGTGTGACAGTTGTTGGTTTCAACCTCGGCCAATCTGCCCGCACCAGTGGTTATCGTGTCCATGGCACTCGCGCAGAGGTCACCGCTTGGGTGTCTGATTCATCTATTTATGTGAAGAGCGGTTCTGGCTTGGCGCGGTTCTTGGGGTGTGCCGTGTCGCTGGCTGCTCAAGTAAGTTCCCTCAGCCTTGCTGTCTCGTACCAGGCCCCTACCTCCAGCGGTGTGGTACACGTCAACTCGCCGGCGACGGGATCGGCCAGCGTGACAATTGTTGGCGGCAACTTTGGCCGCGCTGGTAGCACTGCCATTATGCGCCTTGCAGGTTCGACTGCTGAGGCCACTGCCTGGGCTTCCGAATCATCGCTGCAATGCAAGGTCCGACCTGGTGTGCTCGGCCTCTGCAGAGCAAGTGTCACTGTTGAAGTGCAGTTCGGTACCATCACCAACGCCATGACTTATCTCTTTGCGGATCTAACTGTTTCGTCGTCAACCCGAACCAACGGCGCGACCACGGGTGCGCTATCGGTCACAGTTGTCGGCAAGAACTACGGCATCTTTGATTCTAGCGTCGCTGGCCGTATCCACACTGGAACCACCCAGACTTCTTGGCAAACGGACACGTCCATCACCGTCAAGGTGTCCGCTGGGAGCATGGCCATGCAGACTACCAGCGTCACCGCTGCGATTGCGTTCCTCTCTGTAACGAATTCCTTCTCTTACCACATGCCGGCACTCTCGAGCCCGTTACGCGCGAATGCTGCTGCAACTGGCGCTGTCAGCGTCACTGTCATCGGGAGCAACGTCGCTGGCTCTGACTACACCTCTCGGTCGCGTGTGCAGAACACTGCGACAGAGGCCACCTTGTGGACCTCTGACAGCTCGGTTCGCAGCAAACTGCCTTCGGGGCTTCTCATAGCAGCGCAGCACGCCGTGGTGACCGTAACGCAGCGTGGCACACTCGGAGCCGCCTTCACGACAGATCTCACTCTCATTTTCTCGAGCAGCGCTGTCGCGACGAATGGCCCCACCACTGGTGCAACGAGCGTTACCGTTTTGGGGTCGAGCATTGCGGTGGGTGCCAGCACGCGTGTCCGTCTAGGCGGCTCTGGCTGCGAGGTCACTCGTTGGACATCCGACAGCTCCACTCGCTGTAAAGCAGTGTCCGGTCGGCTGCGGCATGGGTCAGAATTCGCTGTAACTGCCGGTGTGTTCGTTGGGACTCTTGCATCGGCTTTCACTGTCAACGTGCAAGTATCTGTGAGCTCCGTCGTTCGATCCAATGCACCTGCGACCGGCGCGTCGTCAGTCACAGTGGTGGGGTCCAATATCGGAAGAGCGGATTACAGCTCGCGCCCTCGAGCGCGAGGCAGCGCCTGTGTTGCTTCACAGTGGGTGTCAGACAGCAGCATCAGGTCCAAGTCTGCTGCTGCGACAGGTCCGGGCTTGACGTTCGGAGTCACGAGCGGTGTGAAGACCGGATCTCTTCTTATGGCTTTCACAGCTGACACCACGCTCCAACACAGCAGTATCGTAGCGTGCAATGGACCCTCGACCGGTGCCGTCAGCGTGACCGTTGTTGGAAGCAACGTTGGTCAAACTGACGTCTCCTCGAGAGGTCGTGTGGGCTTCAGCGCTCCCGGAGCGACGTTATGGGTGTCCGACAGCGCTTTTGTGGGCAAGGTTTCGCAAGGCGCTCGATCTGCCCTGTCTGTTTCCTCAACGACTTCCTCACAGATTGGGGGCACCATGTATGCAGCATGGAGCCACGTGCTTTCTCTGGCGAGCAGTGCTGTGAGAGCCAACGGGCCGACCACTGGTGGTGCCAGCGTGACGGTCTTGGGATCCAACRTGGGCGAGTCGCAGAGGAGTGCTCGCTTGCGCGTGGGCGGAAGCGGGTGCGAGGCGACACTCTGGACCTCTGAGAGCGCTGTCCAAGGCAAGTCGAGCCACGGGCTGCTCCATTCTGGGCGTGATCTGGCCGTGACCGTGGCAAATGTTCGATTCTCGCTTGGGGCATCCCTCACCCTCGACATGCGGCCTGTGACGGCGAGCAGCGCTGTCAGGGCAAACACCGCGACGACTGGCGCGGTCAGTGTGACCGTTTTGGGCTCAAATGTTGCTGGAGCGGACTACAGCAGCCGAGGTCGGGTGGGAGGCACCGCGGGTGTGTCGACGCTGTGGACCTCGGAGAGCTCGTTGCGTTGCAAATCGGCGAGCGGCGTCCTCAGCTCTAGCCTGGTTTGTGCGATCACCTCTGGGGTACAAGCGGGAACGTTGGCGTCAGCCTTCACTATCAACAAGCTCCCGGTGATGATGAGCAGTGTGGCTCGGTCCAACGGTCCGGCGACTGGTGCGTTGAGCGTGACAGTGTTGGGCTCGAACGTGGGTCAGTCTGCCTACAGCAGCCGCGGGCGGGTGGGAGGCACCGCGGCTGAGGCGACGACGTGGATATCTGAGAGCTCTGTGCGGGGCAAGACCGGTGCGGGAGTGCGAACGGGGCTTGGGCTGGCCGTGACGGTGGGTGGGTCGTTCGGCAGTTTGAACTCGGCGCTGACTGTTGCGCGAGCTGTGGTTAGTGGTGTTGTTCGGACGAACGGTCCCGCCACTGGAGCCACAAGTGTCACAGTTGTCGGGTCGAACGTTGGAGAAGCGGCTTATAGCAGCCGCGTTCGCGTGTCCAACACCGGATGCGAGACAACTCTTTGGACATCCGATAGTTCTCTCCGCGGCAGGGCATCCTCAGGGCTGAAGCAACCGGGAGTTGGATTGGTGACAGTTGGCCAGACTGCTGGTTCCCTTGGAATGATGTTCACCACCAACCTGGCGGCCAGCAGCGTAGTCCACACGAACACGCCTGGTACCGGCTCTACACATGTGACTGTGTTGGGCTCGAACATCGGTGAGTCGGCCTTCAGTAGCCGGCTGCGGGTTGGTGGCTCCGCGGCTATCTTGACTCTGTGGACCTCTGATAGCTCTCTTCGTTGCAAATCGTCGTCCGGTGTCCCTTCAGGCCGCATGGCCTCAGCGACTGTTGGCGTGGCTCGAACAACTTCCACGCTCGCTTTCACCTTTAACCGACCCGCCGCCAGCTCACTGGTTGTCACGAACGCCCCTGCCACTGGCGCCTCGAGTGTCACTGTCCTCGGCTCCTCGTTGTCGCAGACTCGGCACAGCACTCGCGTCTCTTTGGGCGTTACGCTCGCTGCTGCTACTGCCTGGATATCCGATTCTGCCATCCGTGCCAAAGCACCTAGCGGCGCCTGCTCGGGTCGCTCTGTTGCTGTCACATCTGCACTCCGTCCGGGCTCTCTGACCATGGCGATGTCAATCTTGATTCCCGTGCAAAGCACTGTTGTCCTGAGCAATCTGGCCAGCACAGGGGCAGCCAGCGTGACGATTGTAGGCGCAAATCTCGGGTCATCCGACAGAACGAGCAGGGTGCGTGTGGGTGGAAGTGTGGCCAGCGTCACCACATGGCTTTCCGACAGCTCTGTGAGTGGCAAGTCCGTCATTGGTCTTGGCATCACCCGGACGCTGAGCGTGACGGCGCGGGGTCAATTCGGGTCGATGACGAGGGCGCTGACCTATGATCGTGTCGCTCCAATGCGTGCTACTCTCAGCAACTCACCTGTGACCGGTGCCGCTAGTGTCACTGTCGTGGGCCGCAGTGCCGGCGTGTTCGGTTCCTCCTCGCGAAGCATGGTCGGCTCGACAGTGAGTGTGGCGACCCTGTGGCTGTCCGACAGCTCCTTGCGTCTCAAGGCGGCCGGTGCGCTGCTTGGGTGGATGCGGTCAACGGTGCTCACTACATCACGGTTGGTCGGGTCGCTGTCCTCGTCGTTCACCGCTGACGCCAGGCCCCTTAGCGTCAGTAGTGTTGTTGTCTCCAATACACCGAGTACCGGTGCGTCGTCGGTGACGGTTGTCGGGTACAACTACGCCGCAAACAGTTACAGCTCTCGCAACCGCGTCGGTGGCTCTGGCTGCGAGACCACTCCTTGGGTTTCGATGACATCGGTCCAGTGCAAGATGGCGTCTGCCGCACGCGCAGGTCTCTCTGGCGCGGTCACCGTCGGTCGCCATGCAGCCACAATGCTGTTGGCTGTCAGCTTGAATCTTCCATCTGCGAGTGCCGTGGTTCGGGCTAATGCCCCGTCCACTGGAGCCGCCCTGGTCACCGTTGTCGGCAGTAGCCTTGGTGAGGCCGACCGCAGTGCGAGGTTTAGAGTGGCCAGAAGTGGCTGTGAAGCCACGACTTGGGTGGCAGCCACTAGTCTGCGTTGCAAGTCCGCCTCAGGCCTCTCCCGCTCGAACACGGTCTCGATCACCACAGGCCAGCTCTACTCGAGCCACACTCTGGCGTTCTCGGTCGACACCGCCTCCTCGAGCAGCAGCACCATTCGCAACACGGCGACAACTGGTGCCTCGAGTGTCACTGTCATTGGGGCGAACATTGGTTCCCGGCGCTCCAGCTCGATCGCGCGCGTTACCAGCAGCGGGAGCGGTTCAACCACCTGGACGTCGGAGTCTGCGGTGCGGTGCAAAGCTCCCGGAGGGTTGTCCAGTGTGCGCCACACGATTGTCACGTCTGGCCTGCAGTTCTCCACCAACACTCGGTCGTTTACCTTCAACCGGGCGCTGCCCTCCGGGGTTGTAAGGAGTAACCTTGCACGCACCGCTGCCACAAGCGTAACCGTTCTCGGCTCAAACCTTGGCCAGGCCGAGTATAGCAGCAGAGCACGCGTAGGGGGATCGGCTAGCATGACCTGGCGCTGGACCTCCGACTCCGCTGTGCGATGCAAGGCCGCCTCTGGAGTTTCGACCGGACGGTCGGTTGCCGTAACCGCTGATGTCCGGGCTGGCTCGGCAGCGGCTGTCCTGAGCTTCAACGTGCCGGTTGTCGTCGGCACAACGAACATGGCCACCACCGGCGCTGCTTCCCTGACTGTGATCGGAACCAATCTCGGGGATGAACGATGGTCCACGCGTGTCCGAATTGGGAGGACGGAAGTCGCGGCAACCTCGTGGGTGTCCGACTCTTCGCTGGTGGCCAAGTCTGTGCCTGGTGTGCACGCGCCGCTTCGGGTGTCCGTCTCGGTCGAGGTCGCGATTGGGACGACGCAAGTTCTTGCCACGTACAACTTGGCACGAGTGAGCAGCTTGGTGGTGGCCAACCATGCAGCCACGGGAGCTTCGAGCGTGACTGTCGTTGGTGTTAGTTTCGGAAGTGTCAGGCACTCCACCCGAGGCCGCTCTGGCGGCTCTGGTTGTCTTGCGAGCACCTGGGCGTCAGACTCGTCCGTCCAGTGCAAGTCAAGCATGGGCACCGCCTCTCGCGTGCTCTCCGCAACAACCGCCATCCAAGTCGGGTCTCTGACCCGAGTAGTGAGCTACAACAACATCGGGGCTTCCGGGTTGGTCAAAACCAACTCGCCGACAACCGGATCCACCAGCGTGACGCTTCTGGGCCACCATCTTGCTGTCATGGCGGTCTCCACCCGTGCGCGAATCAGCGGCACCACGGCCGTGGCGTCGCTTTGGGCTTCTGACTCGTCTGTCGTCTGCAAGCAGTCATTCGGTTACGTTATTCACAGCTCAGTCTCCGCGACTACTGCCATCGCTGTTGCCACTGTGACACGGGCTCTGACCTTTGACCGTGTGGCTCTGTCCAAATCTACCAACTCGCCCGGCACGGGCGCAGCAAGTGTGACAGTCGTCGGCGTGGCGTTTGGACAGCGGAGCTACTCGATCGCAATCCGCTACGGGCGAACCTCAGCGACAACAACGACGTGGGTCGCCGACACATCCGTGCGCTGCAAGGCCGCTGGTGGACTCGAGCCACGCCTGGCCGTCGCTGCGACTATGTTGTACAATTCCAAGTCGATCATCGGAACATCCGGTATGATTGGGTCGTATGACGCACGAGGCTCCGGCGTCTCGTCGGTGCTTGCCACCAACGTCGCCTCCACCGGCGCCACTAGCGTCACCCTCATTGGATCCAACATGGGCATCGCGCGGTTCAGCGTCACGGCGCGCATCGGCGTCAGCGGTTGCCAAGCCAGTGGCTGGGTGTCTGATTCATCTGTCCAGTGCAAGGCCAGCCCCGGTATGATCTTGTTCCATTCCGCTACCGCCACGATTGGTAATCACCCGACGTCGATGTCCATCGCGCTGTCGTACACCAAGCCGCTCCAGCTCGGCGCCCTAAGGTCCAACTTGCCTGGTACGGGTGCAGCCTTTGTCACCGTGCTTGGAGCAAGCTTGGCGCCCAAGGACCCGTCAGGCCGGCCGCGCCTGGGCCACACTGTGTCCCAGATGTCAGTGTGGCAGTCCGCCACCTCTCTGTTTGCCAAGTCGGCTGGTGGGCAGGCCACCGCGCGCCCCATCGTGCTCTCCATGGCCGTCCTGCATCTGTCCAACACCCGTGTGCTCTCGTACGACCAGGCGTCGTCAACGTCAACGTCATCCTCATCGTCTGCCCGTCACCACGACCCTGTCTCCCTGCGTCGCTCGGCTTCCACTCGCGCCGTGACGAGCACTGACACAACCTGGGTCGTGACCAACCTCGCCACGACCGGTGCCTCCAGCCTGACCATCATTGGTCAGAACTTCGCCGACCACCAACTCAGTGTCAGAGCCCGCATTGGCCGCTCTAGCACTGCCGCGACAGAGTGGGTTTCGGACTCGTCGGTCAAGGGCCATTCTGTCGTCGGTGCCGGCGAGAGCCTGCGGCTGGTTGTGTCTATCGAAGCCGAGGGTCACACGACCTTCACCATCGCAACCTACGATACGCCTGGGGCCCTGACTCTTGGGTCCACAAATGCGCCCTCGACTGGCTCCACGCAAGTCACGCTTGCCGGGCGCAGGCTTGGCACCTTGGACTACAGTAACGGGGCCCGCATGGGCCGAAGTGCAGCGCAGACGACGGCATGGGTTTCGGACACCTCCATCATCGCCAAGTTTGGTTCTGCAGCCGCCGTGACTGTGCGAGGCGTTGTCACTGTTGCCATTCAAATGGCTACCACCGCAGCCTCAGTGTCCTACGACAGCCATCTGGTCTCTTCCGTGGTCGCTGTGAATCTGCCAGCCACCGGCGCTGTCAGTGTGACGGCTCTTGGCTTCGGCTGGGGCCCATCGTCGTACAGCACGCGACTGCGCGTGGGTGGCACCGCTGGCACAGCTCTCCAGTGGGTTTCCCACTCTGCTGTGCGGTGCAAGACCGCTGCAGGGGCTGGCACTGCCTTCGCCGGCGTCCTGAGCACGGCCAGGAGTGCAATGTCACTGACCCGGGCGGTGTCCTTCATTGTCCCCGTGGTGGGCGGCACCACCAATATGCCGACCACGGGTGCGGCTTCTCTCACCGTAATTGGAACCAACATGGGTGCTGCCCGCCATACCGTCCGTGTGCGCATGGGTCTCAGCAACGCAGCAGCGACCTCTTGGGTATCCGATTCCACGGTGGTGTGCAAAGCAGTGCCAGGCGTGGGAGCACCGATCGCAGTGTCGGTGTCGATTCTCATGTCTGTTGGCACGACGCAAACTGTTGCCTCGTACAACGGCGTGCGTTCCAGCAGCAGCGTTGTGGCCAACCATGCCTCCACGGGAGCGTCCAGTGTCACAGTCTCTGGGTCTGGCATGGGTCCGCTTAGTGCCAGCGCGCGCATGCGCGTCGGTGGCTCCGCAATGGAAGCCTTGGATTGGACCTCTGATTCCACTCTGCGTTGCAAGGCGCCGGGCGGTGTCCCCTCCAAGCTGATCATCGCCGCAACAGTTGCCAACAGTCCTTCGTCGCTGACTGCAGCGCTGTCGTTCAACATTCCCGCCCCGTATGCCCCTATCCGCCCCAACGTTGCGACCACTGGAGGGCTGTCTGTGACAATTCTGTCTGCCCATCTGGGCCATGCATCTCTCTCGTCGGCTCGGGCGCGGGCCGGTGCAACTGTGGCCACTGCTACGCTGTGGGTGTCAGACTCGTCTCTCGTCCTTAGGACCCTGGGCGTGTCTACAACTCACCGTGGCACGACTGCCATCTCCGTCTCTCGCCAACTGGGCACCATCGCGGCTGCCCTCACCATGGACCTGGTCCTCGCGCTTGCACTCTCTCGTCGCAACGTTCCGGCAACTGGCGCCTCCATCGTGACCGTGACTGCTATGAACCTTGGCTCTGGCGCGTCGTCTGCCCGCACTCGCCTCGCACACACTGGGGCGCAGCTCTCCTCATGGGTGTCCGACAGCTCAGTCTTGTGCAAGGTGAACAGCGGTACCTATTCCTTTGCTCGCGGCTGCGTCGCCACCGTTGCTCCCAGCCGCACTGCAACTTCGACGGCAACCCTGTCCTACGCGTTGCCGATCGTGTACAGGCTCTCGTCTCCGACTGTTCCGTCCACAGGCTCTGTGATGCTGACCCTGCAGGGCCACGGCATGGGCGTCAGCGATTCAACCTGGGTGACACGCCTCGGCACTACTAACTGTGATTCGACCACGTGGACCTCCGCCACCTCGCTTGTTTGCAGGACCATCAGCGACCTGCAGACCAAGATCAGCGACACCCGCTTGATTTTGTCGCTCGCGACTCCGCAGGTTCTGTCAACGGTCACCAATCTGTTCTCGTACGACGCCCAGTTCGCGCGCGCGCGCGGCTTCGGTGGTCTGGAAGCCACGGTCATGGATCCTGCATCACACAGCGCGGGAGCCACGACGACGATGTCCATCGTTTTCAGCATCAAGAACACTCTCGCTCTGGGCAGCTTCCTTGAGTTTACGCTGCCGTTCGGCTTCGGTATTTCCAACACTATGGCGGCGTACTCTGCGTCTGGTGTCGACGCCGTGTGGTCTGTGAACACCGCGCGTCGCCGCATCAAGTTTGTCAACGGCTCCACGATTCCTTCCGGCTCTGTCATTGAGATTAATCTTGCCAACGTGACGCTGCCAACCCAACCGGGCTGGACGCAACCGTACGGCCTGGCCACACTCAATCCGAACGAGGGCCTCACTGACCTGCAGCTCGAGATCAACGGCACGTTCATCGAGGCTGGGCCGTTCTACCCTCCGCAGTCTCTGGCATCGGGACCGCTGGGGGCAGTGAATGCCTCACTGGCCTCCAACCTGATCTCGATTACGCAGAAAGACCAATTCGGCTCTCAGGCCACTTCCGCGTCCGAGTCGGTGGTGGCAACAATGTCTGGGCCGTCATCCCCTGAGGCCACGGTCTCGGACAGCGGAGGGCAGTTGACAGTGTCGTATGTTGTCACAACCGCTGGTGCCTACACGCTCGCAATCCAGGGCTCCAAGTCGTCCCTCCATCTCAGTGGCAGCCCGTTCAACATCACGGTGCTTCCTGCTGGCGTTGCCCCTGAGACGTCGGCGATCACGACCCTCGCCGGTTTCGCTGAAGATGTCAGCGGCACCTCTCGCGGGTTGAAGATTGCGCCGTTTGACATGTTCGGCAACCCCATCACGCGCTCAACGTCGTTCAACCTGAACCTGATCGACCCCCAGAGCAACAGCCAGGCCTCAACCGTCGCCGGCTCAGCAGTCGCGACAGTCGCACCCACGCTTGCCGGCATGTATTCCTTGTCGGTCAAGTTCGGAAATGTCGCAGTGGCCGGCTCGCCACTCGCCCTGCAGGTGTATGCGGGCGTCTTGTCGCCAGCAGCGTGTAGCCTGGTGAACCCAACCGCTGGGGTTGCGCGCAATGCGCCCTTCTCGGTGTCCATCAGGGCTGTTGACTCGTACGGCAACGTGCGCTCAACGGGTCTGGACTTGTTCGACGTCTCCGTGTTCACGTCTGCAGGAGTGAGTTTCGCAAATCTGTCGACCACCTTCGACACGTCGACGCTGCTGTACACTGCTACCGGGAGCTCGTCGTTCGATGGCGACTACGACATCAAGGTCACGTGGGGCGGCGTCGACGTGTCAGGGTCGCCTCACAGGTTTGTGGTGCTTGCTACCGTAGGCGCCGCAGTCGCAAGCAAAACCAAGCTTGCAGGCGCTGGCCTATCGTTTGCAAGGGCCGGTGTCCAGTCACAGTTCACTGCCCGTCTCCACGATAACGATGGGTACACTCTGGCCTCCATCGGGTCTCACGCTGTCACATCTTCCCTTGCGGAGGCCGCACCCGGGTCGTCAACTGTGAGCGGCACCACTGCGGACAACGGAGATGGCAGTGTCACCGTCTCTTACACGGTTTCTGCCGCGGCCTTCTACTCCCTCACTGTCAAGCTCGATGGCACCGCTGTCACAACAATCCCCTTCAACGTGTCAGCGGTTGCCGGCGCTCCTTCTGCACCCACAGCGAAGACTTCGGGCACCGGCCTCTCGATTGCCACTGCTGGAAGCGCTGCAGCATTCGGCCTCACGGTCACTGACGCGTTCGGCAACCCTCTCTCGCCGGCCTCAGTACCCGCCAAGGCCAGTCTCATGCACCTTTCATCCCCCGGAGCCGCGCCGCATGAGCTGTCGCTCGTGACAACATCGAGCACCTCAGCTGCATACTCCTCGTCGTACCTTGTGAGCGTGTCTGGCAACTACAGCGTTGTCCTCCACGTTGGCACGGCGCATGCGGCTGGCAGTCCCTTCGCGGTCGCGGTGCATTCTGCCTCGCCCAACTCTGCCGCCACACTCACCTCGCCCCGAACAGTCGTCGTGAGCGCCGGTGTCGCAGCACCTGTCGCAGTGGCTGCGCGTGACCGGTACGGCAATCCCGTCCCACCGTCCGCCGCGTTCTCGCAGTTTGTAGGCTCGGCAACAGGGCCGGGCGCGATGACGGTGGAAGCCAGCGCTGCCCAAGGAAGCAGTTACCCGCACACAGTCCGGGCGGAGAAGGCTGGCCAGTACTCTGTCACGTTCCGCTTGACTGCTGGCGCCACCACGACGTTTGGCGCGCCCATCGACGTCACTGTCGTACCAGCCGCGACTGCCAAGGTTGTGATCGGCGATACCCTGTCTGGGGAGGTGCTGACGCCCTCCGGCAATCAACTCCAAGCTACTGTCGCGGCCCGTGTCCGTGTCACGGCGCTGGACGCCTTCGACAACATCAGGAATACTGGCGGTGACGCCATCAGCGGCTCCGCCAAGGTCCAGCCTGCGTCGGGCGACCCTGTCCCCGCTTCCTTCGCCATCACTGACCAAGGCGCCGGGCTGTACGTTGCAGAGTTCACCCCGTCCATCGCAGGGACGGCAACTCTCGCGGTGCGGTTTGCCGCCGTGACTGTCACCAAGGATCTCAAAGTCGGGCCGGGCCCGTCGCTTGGCTCGTCGAGTTCGGCTCGCGGTGCTGGTCTCGTGTCGGCCGTGGCCGGAACGGCCGGCAAGTTCACTGTTCAGACGCGTGACGCTGCCCTGACCAATACTGGCGACACCACCATTTCGGTGGGGCTGACGGCGACTGGAGTCACAAGCGTGCCGGGCGCCTGCGTCTATAACGCGGACACAGGTGTGCACGACTGCTCGTACACGGCCACGCGCGCGGCGCAGTACTCGCTCAACCTCGCCATCAAGGATCAAGCTCTGAGCGGCAGTCCGTTTGCGCTGACTGTGACTCCCGGGACCCCTGTGGCTGCAAGCACGTCGGCGACAGGTCCGCTCTCGCTGAGCACGGCTGGTGTTGTGTCCACTGTGACACTCACCACTCGGGACTCCAGCTTCAACGTGGTGCCGTACAACTCGTACGCGCCGCCACTGGTCGTCACTGCTTCCATCGCGTCTAATCCGAGCGTTGCGATCAAAAACAACCTTGACGGGACCTTCTCTCTGACGTACACAGCCACCAAGTCCAACACCTTCGCCTTCGCCATCTCGCTGGACAACGTCGCGATTCCGTCCAGCCCCTTCAGCCTCAAGGTCGTTCACAATGTTGCCGTGCCTGCGACGTCGCTGCTGACGACCGTCGGCACCGCAACCGCCGGCGTCGCCTGGTCCTTGACAATCACTGCCCGCGACAGGTACGAAAACGCCGTCACCAACACGGGCCTCTCGTTCACTGCGCAGCTTGTCCCCTCGTCCAACGCCGGTTCCGCGAGTGTGAACGCCACTGTCGCACCGGGGACCAGCGCAGGCACGTACGGGGCGTCCTTCTCGGTCACTCGTTCTGGTGACTGGATGCTCTCCGTGAGAATGTCGTCGGTCCAAGTAGGGTCCGGACCTGTTGGGGTGACTGTCATGCCTGGCGCCGCTGTCTCCACGACCGCCTCCATATCAGGGACCGGGCTGTCCAAAGCTGTGGTCAACGCTCCAGCCCGTTTCGTGCTCGAGGCCCGTGATCAGTACTACAATGCGCAACCTGGGGCGTCCACTTGGGCAGTGGCCGTTGGTGGCAGCAGTGTCACCCCAACATCGCTTGGAAATGGCAAATTCAGCGCCGTGTACACGCCGGAGGCAACTGGTTCGCTCGCCATCACCGTCTTCCTGGGCGGAACCGCCGTGGTTGGCTCTCCTTTCACGGTCACTGTGGTCTCTACCGCTGCGGAAGCGCATGGGCCGTCGACTCGAGTCACTGAAGCATCGGGTGCAACCCCGTCTGAGCTCGTTGCTGGCGTCTCTCGCTCCTACGTCATCCGTCCCGTGGACATTGATGGCGTTGCGCTGACCAAGTCCTCTGGAAACGTCTTCACGGCCATCTTGGGCACGACGACCAGCCTGCCGGTCACGGACGTGGGCGATGGAACATACACCTTCTCAGCCATGGCCACAACTGCCGGTGCGTCCTCCTTGGAGGTGAAGCTCAGCGGAACTCTGATTGGTTCCGGCAAACTCGACCTGACTGTCAAACCCGGGCCTGCGGCGGCGGCTCAGGCCACCTTGGCTGTGACCTCGTCGAGCGTCGACACCACCACGCCCATCCAGGTTTCGATCGTGTCCAAGGACGCACAGGGCAATGTTGTTGTGTACGGCGCCTCGACGCTGGACCAGTACACAGTCTCCGTCACGCTCAGAGGCGGAACAGGCGTCAACGGCACAGCCGTTGCTGTGCTGTCCAACGGCGCCACCGGGACCTTCACCGCGAGTGTGCCAGGCGCGACCAGGGTGGGCTCCTACATTGTGAGCGCGCGCCTCGGCTCCACCCAGGTGCCGCAGACCGTCGAGGTCGCAGTCGTCGCGGGCCCTCACCATCCGCCGCGATCCTCAGTCACTCCGGCGACCCAAACGGTCGTTGCTGGGGGCTCTCTCAAGCTGACGGTGACACCGCGTGATCTCCACGGGAACCCGCAGCCACTCAATGCCGGAATCACTGCCACACTCAAGATGGATGGTGAGTCGGACGTCTCGGCGGTCGTCACGGCCAGCGGGGCGCAGTTCGTCGCGACCGCGACCCTGTCCAAGGCAGGAGTGTGGTCGGCAGTCGTGGCAGGCACCGACTCTACCAGTGCCACGGTTGCCATCGGCGGCAGTCCAGTGTCTGTGACTGTCGTCCCAGGCGCTCCGGACTCGTCCAAGACCGCTGCGATTGGTGTTGCAGCCACTGTGGGGGCCACCAACGTTTTCACTGTCGAGGGTCGCGACGTGTTCAACAACAGGCTGGCGACTGGCGGACTCACACTCGCCGCGACAATGACAGGTCCCAGCAACGGCCGTGCCACTGTCGTCGACCATGGGACCGGTCGGTACACCGTAACGTGGCCACCAGTCACCATCTTGGGCGACTACACCATGGCTGTTGTCCGTGGTGGCGCCACTCACATTTTGGGTAGTCCGTTCAGCGTCAGGGCCGAGGCAGCGCAGCCATCAGGAACCATGACCGTGGCCACGGGTGTGCAAGCCGCCACACTCTCTGTCAACCAGCAAGCGACCTTCTCTGTCACGGTCAAGGATCGCTTCGGCAATCTACGCACTGCAGGCAACGACGACGTTCGCGTCCGCCTCGATCCTGGCTCCATCGTCGTGGCCATGACCTCCACCCATTCCGGAAATGGCGTCTATGCGGTTTCCTACACCACACCCAAGACAGCGGGCGCATACTCGGTTCGCATCGCCGTCGGCTCCTCAGCCGCAGCGATCGGCGAGCAGCTGGTGACCTCGCCCTACCCCGTGACCATCGCGGCCGGGGCTGCAGTTGCCTCCTCCTCCACCCTTACAGCGAGCTGCGAGACACCGTGCGTTGCCGGTTCTGTGATTTCCCTCACCCTCAAAACCGCCGACGCGTTTGGCAATAAGGCTGCGGCCAACAACGCGATTGAACTGAGCGGCTCTCCTGCCCCGACCGACTGCCCGCTCGCCGCCGCGCCGAGCCTGGG
>QUTJ01031809.1:0-20714 GCA_003573635.1 Goniomonas avonlea | reverse complement strand
TATATATATATATATATATATCATGATCTGTAAAGCACATATCTTGTGTCAGCATCGCTTTCATGTCCCTGATGGGCCGTCACACCAATTGTTGTCGGCCAGACTGTCCAATCGAAACTCGAAGGGGAAAATACAACGAGCCTAGACGGGCCACATTACTGCCATTGGCGAGTCAGGGCCACATTACCGCTACAGTAGGAGAGCAATGGTCACCACAGTGTGGCACCTACGTGAGGCAATTCGCCTGTGACTGTTTCAACAGCACTTGAAAGGGTACCGGTACTTATCAACGTAATTTACACAGCCGCAGTATTAAGTGAAGAGGCCACTATCGATCCGGATACTTGGAAGAGTTCGAGAGGGAAGGCCAGGAAGTCACATCCAATCTGTCATATCCCACCTCTCGAGCAGAGGAAACATCCAGAGGACTGCAGCCGTCGCCGGTCGGTCGGTCTACCTCCAGGAACTACCAGCCATGGTGGGCCTTGCAATAAATTAGTAGGTCCGGCCGAAAGGGCGTTGAGGGCGCGGCGGGGCGAGAGAGACCATGTTGTTGTCAAAGACGTAGACGTCAGGGTGTGCCTGTGTGCCAAGTCATGGAACGAAAGGCCTTGTCTCGTGGGATAAAAGAGCCACACTCAGAGCGACACAGGGCCACACTTGCTTCGGCCACAGGCAGAGCCACACCAAGTGCCCAAGCTGAAAGGAGTTCGCGACAAATTGGCCAATGCAACGAGAGGGTTGAAATGCGGAGATACACGCGCGTGCCCCAAACGCGAGTGTGACAAGCGAGTAACATGGAACAAGGGAAAGCGCGAAAGGTGCAGCATTAATCGGATCGATTTGATCACAAACACCAGGGGTGGAGGTGACAGTTAGGAACCGATTGATTACAAACAACTACTGGAATGGCCGGGTGCGGCGATACGCACGGCAAGGAAGGCCGCGAGGCTGTCGTGCACCAGGCCTAACTTCCTGAAGGTCACCCCGAGCTGCAACACAACTAAAGTTCCAAGCAGCTTCTCTGGCACTGGCGCCCCTCCCTGCGCACAAGATGTGAGGTGTCTGCCTTCCTCTCGCCCCCCCCCCCCCTAGGTGTCCCGTGAGGAGTGTCCTGAGCTATCCTAGCTGTGTCTCCCTTGAGGTCCCCCGAGCTGTGTCGCCTGAGGTGTCTCTCTCTTGAGATGCATCTTCCGAGCTGTGTCCCTTGAAGTGTGTCCTCTGAGGTGTGTCACGTTGAGGTGTCGAGCCGTCGAGTCTGGGAGCCAACAAAGGGGGCGTGTTCCTGTCCCTGTCCCTGCCAATATCCCCGTCCATGTCCCGGGTTGTCTCCCCCATCTCTCTGCCTCCCTCCCACCCCAAGTAGTAAGCACCGTCAGCGTGGGTGCCAGCACTTTCCGCAACGCCCCGTGGAGTTTGCGCTGCTGTCCTGCGCACCGCAAACTCTTTGCTGCTGCAAGATTGTCAGGACACCAGCGAGCGAGGCTCTGCCCAGATCGTGGCCGAGACGTCGGAACCAATGATGACAACAAACACAGCGTTTCAGTGACAATCTGGCCGGTCACAATCATCGTCCCACGCGAACACAGGAGACATTCGTTCCAGACGTTAGCCTCAATCACGTACATCAGTGCAACGTACAACAAAGTAACACACTCAAGTCGATATGATGTCCTTACACGGATTCATGTCACAAGTACAAAGTAGAAAATCCCATGGCAAGGGCAGGCTCATGATGGTGGAAAGAAGAAGCAAGACAGGGACAGAGGAGCGACATACAAACGCGCTTGTCCTTGCGAGGCTCCACCCGAGCTGGTTCTGGCGCCTTCTTGTGCGCCTGCCGCAACAGATGTTAGAAATGATTGCAAAACTGGTTGCCAATCCTCGTCTTGGTGCAGGCAGGAATAACAAAAGGTGGTTAGAATTGGAGGCGGCGGGGGCATTGCTACGACACGTTGAGGGTTGAGGGTTGACGAGGCGACACTGGGGTTGGGGCTGAGGGTGAGGTGACACGAGAGGGGACATCGAGGGTTGAGAGGTGGCATTGAGGGTTCAGGGTTGAGAGTGAGGTGACATTGAGGGTTGAGGGAGTTGTGCAAGAAAGCCACCGGCACTGCACCACCACAGCATTGCAGCACCAACACCACCGGCACTGCACCTCAACCTAACCAACAAGCACTAGCCGTCGTCGGCAGAGTGGTCTGGTTTCGGGTTGCGCGCCCGGGTTCACCTTGCGGACTGAGACACCGGCGCCCGCAGCACCAGCGGCGAGCGCAAGAGCCACTCCTCCACCTGCCGCAGCTCCGCCAGCAGCACTGGACTCTGGTCGAAGCTTGTCGCCTCTGGCCCAGGACTGCACTGCAGTAGTCACAGCCTTGGTCTGCTCCTTGGTAATTCCTTTCGCAGGACCGTCCATGTCGGCCGGCGCAGTGGCGAACAGTTGCTGCGGTGTTGCTGTGAGGGCAGCATGGTTGCCGGCGCAGTACAGGGCAGTGCATGGCTGGAGTGACAGTGTGAACGCACAGTCAGTGCGCGCCTCAATAATGGGTTCGCTATGGAAGCTGTTCAAGTGTGTAGTGGAGTGTGAGGCCGTGCAGCGAGAAATGTTTGCACACTTTGCCACGTTGGTGCTGGTTTGAACGCGCGCCAACCTCGCGATTTGATGCAGTTTGGGCGGCCGCAGCGGGAGCGGAGGCCAAAGTGGCGGCTGCCACAGCGACGGCAGACACTCGCGTGGCGCCCATGCCAACAACAGCACCGACCCCCTGAGCAGCGGCTCCAGTCTGACTAACACGAGGCTCAGCGGCCCCAGTGACGGAGGCGGGCAGAGACCCTTGCAGCCCGCATGTGTAATGCCGAGAGCTTGCACTCAGGCTGGCACTCGCACCAGCGCTTACAGTCGCACTCCCGGCCGTGGAAATACTGCGGGGTGCGATCGCTGCACCAGCAACACTGTACGCTGAAGAAGCTGTGTGGACAGAGTTAAGAGGTCAGGTGGAGTTGGAGGAGGCTGGAGAGCGCAGAGGTGGAGTCGGAGGAGACAGTGGTGGAGTTGGAGGTAGAGAGGGAGTCGGAGGAGGCAGAGGTGGACTTCCAGGAGGCAGAGGGGGGTCGGAAGAGGCAGAGGGAGGGTTGGTAGGGAGGGTTGGAGGAGGCAGAGGGAGGATTGGAGGAGGCAGAGGAGGAGGCAGAGCCAGAGGGGGAGTTGGCGGAGGCAGAGGTGGAGTTGGCAAGACTAGGCAGGAGTGCGACCACAGGTACGAATGGCAGAGATCCAAGCACAGCAGCAGGCACTGCAGATGGGACAGATGCTCCACCAACAGAAGCAAGCGGGGAATTCAGACACAACTAAGCAGAAGCACACAAGAATGCCACGCAGAGACACACAGAAGCACAGCAGCAAGCACAGATGCACGCACCGGCTGGAGCCGGGGTAGAGTTGGACGCCGAGGCACTAGACAGGCCAACAGAGTAGGATAGAGTCGACAAAGGTGGCTCCTCGGATACTTTGGAACGGGTCTGTCGCAGGGTGTCGTCACATTGTTGGAGCCTGTTGCCACACCGTGCAGCTGTGAGGATTGGCCAAACTGGCACGCATTGGGTCCATGCGACTCTATTATCAGGCAAGTCTTGTGGCCGTAACCGCGGCACAGCAGCATCCAAACACACAAAATCACCCCACAATACCTGAACCCGAATGACAGTAACAGGCTCGTAGGTGCGGTGCTCGGTTCCAGGCGGCGGCGTTGGGGACGCTCTGAACACGGAGCCTGCAGAAAAGGCACTCGCGGCAGAGCCAACGCTCCCGGCTACAGCACTGCCGTTGGTGGTGACAGCTTGCGCGAGGTTCTGGGAGGCGGTTGGCTCAGGCGCAAGGCCGAGCTCGGCCAGGACCGAGGTGCGGGCGGCGTCGAGTGCGGTCGACGACGAGAACGACTCTCTACGGCCAAGCTTCGATAAAAAGGATGGCAGCTCAGGTTCCCGTTCTGGTTGTGGCTCTGTCTCCGGGGGCGGCAGGGCTGGCACGGGGGTGGACGACACAGCGGGCGACCCACTTCGGCGCTGGCTCATGGGGTTACGCTGTCAAAGGACAGCAACACCAGGTGCAAGGCGACGGAGGCCCACGACTCCATTGTGCGGTGATGAGATGCAGCCAAGTGCGAGGTGGAGGTGACAGCAGTTGCAGATTGAGGTGCTGACACTAGTTGAGGTGCTCACGTTAACACAGCCATGGAGGCGCAGGTGGACACTGTTATGAGCACAAGCATGAACACCAGGTGCAAGGCGGTGATGAGATGCAGCCAAGTGCGAGGTGGAGGTGACAGCAGTTGCAGATTGAGGTGCTGACACTAGTTGAGGTGCTCACGTTAACACAGCCATGGAGGCGCAGGTGGACACTGTTATGAGCACAAGCATGAACCCTGGGGTGAACGATATCTCACACCATCTCGACCCCCGGCCAGACTGGCAACCCAAATGGCACACCCTCAACCCGACTGGCACACAACCCGAACAACACTCACTCACCGCAGCACTCCTTGGGCGGTGGCACTTTGTCGCTGTGCGTGCGATCACGGGAGCTTCTCCAGGCAAGTGACATGGCGACATTGCCCTTTGAAGAGTTCTGAGGTCGAGGTCGTCGTCGCCACGAGAAGACTGAGTGCACATGAGCTGGTGAGACAGAGGGGGGGGCAGGCGCGAGTGGGGAGAGACAAAAGTGTGGTTGAGGAACTGCGGGTGAGCGACCCAAGGCAAGAGTGAGATGGAGGTGGAGTGCAGGGGTGGGTGAGTGAAGGGGGGGGGGTAAGTGCATGGGAGTGTGGGAGTGACGCAAGTGTGTGTGTGTAGGCCCAGAGGTGGCAATGTCTAAGGCATGAGTCGAGTGCGGCTAGGGAGCAGAATTTCATGCCTACAGCTCGAGTTCGTATCTCCCTCTCTTAGCTGGTTCTTCTCGAACGAGAATCGACTGCAGAGAGAGTCACGAATCAAGTGCAGAGAGAGTTACGAACCCGAGAGATTTTTGGCGGTTGGGTTTCGAATCGACATCTATCTGAGCAGCAGAGCGCTAGACTAACACTCGAGATTGTATCCACAAATCGACGGGTCCCACGAGAGGCCTCACGGTTGGCTTCTCGTGGGACAGCTGCTGGTAAGCTGTGTTCTTCGCAAAAGGAAGTGCCAACTTCTGAACCATCTTTGCACTTTTTATCCAAATCCAGGTCAAAACTGATGCACGTCGCTGTTCGTTTCTCGATAGCTCTCATGTACATTCTGAAGGGTCTCAACATGATTGCTGAAGACATCGCTAATGCAGCAAATGCCAGCAACAGACAAAGTAAGTCAGCGACGGAGTTGGAAGGGCAGGTTCATTAGGCAGCATGCTTGTAGAAAACGCCACGACCTTTCGCTGCCTGGATATAAATATTGGGATAGAACCCATATTCTAATCTCATACTGCAGCTCATACCTTAAGCCTGCGGTACTGACAAAACACGCTAGGCAATAACTCCGCGAGTTAGTGTCAGATTCTCGATCTGAGCAGCTCCAGCTGTAGATCTAATCTCGCCTAGCTCAGTGTAAATCCTGGTCTTATTCCTCTCAGGTGACTCGGGCCCGAATCAGAGAAACCGATAGTGCCAAGAGCCAATAGCAATAGTGTTTTGAATTGGGTAAATGGGATTCACACCACGTGCTCCACAGGGCGAGATCGGGTTTGGTTAGCCGGGCGAGTCAGGCTCCCGGTGACAACACGATGTTCGTGTCACAGCCAAGATGCAGGACCGCAAGGCGAAATGTCACCCTGAGGACCCTTACTTTGCCCAGGGGCCAGATCCATCCCACTTTGGGGCCGTTTGTTGCTCCGAACAGTGTCCGGAGAAGTCAAACCCACCGGGAGTGCGGGTCGTCGATTTCGGCTGCGGACGTTGGTACCACCAATCCTGTATCCCAATTGGGACACGACGTGCACTGTTTGCGCAGCGACATCGCGGGGTTCTTACGTGGCCCTCCCACTCAACGACACCAAATACTTTGTGGGGAGGGAACCGGCTGATGCGCCGGCTTCGCTTGGAGCTGCAGCATTGGGAATGCCCGACGCTCCAGGTGTGTCCGTGAGCGACTTGCCTTCAAGAAGAAAAGCGTCCCAAGACAAAAAATGCTGTGGACCTTCCGACATTATAGGAGGTTTAGTAGGTCGTGAAGAGATTGCCTGGGCAGCCCCGCCAGTCCGTCTCATCCTTGTTAAGCTGCAGCTTGTCCTTGGCGTACAGGATGTGAATGAAGTCGTAAATCTTTGCGCGTCCTCCTCTCGAGTACGCCACCATGCAATTGAGACGGCCTGCGACCTTGGTGCAACGGTTTGTGTGAACCCAGCCGCCGTGCTTGTCCGCCTCCTTAATCAGCATTGTTCCCTGTACGTGCTGCCGAGCGAGCTCGGGGATGGACGCCAAGTCAAGGATCAGGTCGATGACCACCCCTTTGAACAAAAGGCCGACTCTGAACATCGTCTTGTCGGTTTTGGGCTGGAAGCCGACACCGAGCCGTTTGAAGCCCGGTCAGGTGGCAGAGTATGTTTCCGCGATCTCCGTGTCATTGGGCCACGTTGGCTCAACAGTTCTGTAATAGTCATCCATCATGACAACCAAGTGGGCTTTTGGAGTGATTGGACCTTCCTTGGCAGTGTGGTCGTCCATCCGCCGGCACGCATCCTTGCCACCGCCTTGGCTGTCTGCATCTGAATCCATGGCCCATCGGTCGTCCCGAAGGACATGTGATCATGGTGCCACGCCTTCTCATTTGCTGGGTTGATGACGCTGACGAGGTGTCAGAACTCCCAGTAGCCTAGGAAAGCATCGGGCTTGTCACGTTTGTACTGGAAAGACGACGGTGTTGTGTTGTCGAGCTCTGCGTACAATAACTGAGACCGGACAGGTCCACTCGTTGAGCTTGGACTTCTAAGTTCTAGCAGTTGAAGACCAAGCGCCACTTCATGGAGTCGGCATCTCAGATCTTGAGTATGAAGTGCATCGGCGTCAAAAGCAGAGGGACATAACTCAGTGGTCCCTCCCACTTGAACGTCTTTGACACTTCCCAACTAAATTTGATCTGTGCCGACCACGGCGGCTCGGCACCCCCGGTGAAAACGGACTTGCTGTTCACTTGGGAAAGGTTGTGCTGTCATTCTGACAGCACCGGCTTGATCTCACACTGAAAGTGATAGGGCCAACCATCCTGGATATTTTTTCCCAAATGGCTGCGGGTGCTTCCCTCGTGCACCATTCTTGCCAGCACAGCTGCTGCTTCCCCTCAGGGGCAAGACCCTGTGTGTGTCGTCGTGCTCGCCTACCACTGCCGAATTATTGAATGCCTGGTGGACCAACGGCGCTGTCGGCGTGGGGGGCACGCCTTGCGACCACGAAGGGTAGCACTTCGTCGGTGGTGTGTTGTCTCAGAGTAAGTACGCCTGCAAGCTTCGACTTCCTAAAGGAAATTGCGCAGCGCAGGCAGATCGAGAAACAGTGAGGCGACGTCGTCGGGCGCTGGGGCGAACGGTGCAACACACAAAGCTGTCAGCAACCGTGCTGCCATTTGGCGAATTGAATTACCTTCATCGGGCCTGCTGCTCGCTAGGCAAGACAGAATGGGGAGAGTCCTGTCCCAAGGGAAGTCCCTGAGGTAGCCCAGCAGCTGGGGTGCAACAACCCCGCCAACATGACACACAGCAAGCCTGCTGTGAGCATGAGTGCCGCCCAACTCGGAAAAGAGTTCAGGGCTGTCGGTGGGCGTGTGTCGACCGACTCACCCCGTCTGCCCCGTCATGCCGGATCACTCCTGGTGCCACTTGCCGGATCGGCCTTGGACTTCTTCTGAGGAGCTTGGGTACACGTCTTCGCGAAGTGCCCCTCTGGGGCCTTGCCCGCGACTGCCCGCGTGACTGCTTCCGCGAGATGAAACCTTGCCACACACACGTTTCGCCAATTGTGGTGTTACCGATTGTGGCTTATGGGTGGCTGGTGGGCCCATTCCTCCATGCATTGCCGGACATGTGCCTGGACTTCACCCGGTCGCGACCCTCAACTCCTCACTATCAAATCTTGCAACGGCCTTAGACAACAAAATTGGGTCAAGTTTTCGTCTTGGCCACACATGCCTTCTCTTTGTTTGTTTCATGAGGTTGAAATAGTGCCAGTACGCTTGTGCTGGATATGTTTTGAGGATTTCAGGGCCATACAATCTGAGGTGCTCGCAAATCTGCACGCACCGACCGATTGTCAACAAAGCAGCCTCCAACACGAGCGAACTAAACCTCCTATAACTAAACCTCCTACCGCAGCGATCAGATGATGTGAGCGAGAGACGGGGCCGTCCAGGTCATACTGAAATTGAAACTCTGGGACAAGGGCGTCCAAGTGTGCCTGACGGTTGATGCTCGCGGAGCCTCCAGGTCATACCGAAATTGAAACTCTGGGACAAGGGTGTCCAAGTGTGCCTGACGGTCGATGCTCGCGGAGCCTGCGATTGGTGGAGCACCATGGGCAAACAGCGCAACAGTGTGAGGATGTACTGGGAGGCTGGTTCGATTCCAAAAGCTATTTGATCTTCTTCACTCTGGAGCTGAAGCTGCGGCTCAAGGAGACGTAGCGCGTCGGGGCTTGGGAGATCATGGGAGCTCTGCCCGTCAGCAAGCTTCACATTCCTTCCTGTGGCCAGTGATATGACTCGGTACGATACGACACTGAGGAAATCTGGCAGCGCTCGATCAACTTTGCAGCCTGAGAAGTGTGGATCAAGCAAGCGCTCAACCACTGGGAGCAACACGGCTTGGAGTACAGCCACTCCAACCCACGGGACGATCGTGTTCTGGTGCAAGAGCTGGCTCGAGCTCATGGGTGCATCGCAGGCGGCCACGGAGGAGGTCAGAGCTGTGCTCGCCTACACTAAGGAGCGCGCACTCAAGAAGGACCAGTCTAAGATCGTGATCGCCCGCGATTGGTTCTTGCTGTACTTCTGCCACTTCCGAGCTGCCAATCCGTTGAGTTGATCGTACCGTGTCGTGCTCATGATCGCAGCTTGCACGATGCTGCACCGAGGAGGAGCCAGCTTGGTGCTCTGGTTGGTTGGGCGTGGGCCAACTCTAGGGTCGGCAGTGACGATTGACACAGACGCTCGGGGTATCCCGTTCATGCGGGTCGTGGGCTCGCACACGAAGAACCAGCGAGATGTACGCTACGTCACCGACCGTAATGCAACAGGCATCCCTTTCCTCTCTTGGGTGCTGAGCTTCCTTCAATTCAGGTCCAAGACATTGTCACCTTCCTCCAGAGCCTTGGGATCAAGGTAGCCTGGAAGAACATCAGAGTGCAGTCCCTTTGCAAATGGTTTGCAATGGACCTCTTGCGAAGCGGACAGGTCAGCTTTGACCAGATCAAAGTCTTTGGGTACTGGGCGTCCGACGGTTGCAGTTTCTACTGTGGAGAGGACTCGACCTGCAGGCTCGAGCTCCTCACAGGGTGTGCAGTCGGGCGGCTGAGAGGACTTCACTCAACGAGGTCGTGGCCCTGTTGGAGCGCCTGCAGGTGGCCGGGATAGGTCGACCACCGGTGAACGAGAGCACACTGACTCACCGAGGGGATCAGCGAGTCAGCCGGTGCTGACATCTACCATGAGGACATTGACGAGCTTGCAAAGAGGCCCCTGTCGTCGAGGGCGGCCAGGGCGAGGGCGCTCGAGAGCGCCGTGGAGGGCACCTGCTGATTGGAGAGGTGGTTCTCCAGCACGCAGCCGCAGCAGACTTCAACCTTGCCAGCCCACCAGAGGACTTGTAGGTCGCTTTGGCGGCAGGGTTGCAGATCGCTGGGAGTGATCGGGTCCACTGAGTTGGATGTTTTTGAGTGTTTGGAGCGCGGTGGCGGCTCGCCACCATTTTGATCCGGCTTGGTGGCTTCGAGCAACGTTGTGGGGGAGTGGACGCTCGTCGGAGTCCAAGCGTAGCCTGGCGGCTTTGGGCAAGGCTGGGTGCTTGTTGGAGTCAGCAGCGGGCGCTTGTTGGAGTCCAGGCGCGACTGATCGGCTTCGGGCTCACTAGTGAGGACTCGTCCGAGTCTCAGTCCTGTGACTGGGCCGAGCGGCTTCGAGCCTGTGAGTGAGACTCGTCAGAGTATTGGTGTGACCGGGCGGCTTCGAGCTTGCAGGGCAACTCATCAGAGTCCCGGTCGTATTTTCATAGTCGGTGTCTGGTAGCTCACTAGCATCGACCAGCAGGTGCGAGGACCCCAAATCGAGCAGCCTGGTCAGGGGTAGCTGGCATGTCCGACTGCCCAGTCTGGCGTGACCGCCCTGGCGAACAGGCAGGGTGTGACCCGCAGTTTGTTGCACTTGCACTTGCGTTCATTCAGCGTGAAATTTATTGTGTTTCGTGAATGTGTCTGAATCTCTCACCCACTGTCTTGCTTGATTGCTGTCGATTGCCGCACCTGCACTGTGATTTTCAGCTCTTTGCTAGGCATGTTCCCTTCAAAGACCTCCTCTCTGAGTCCACTGTCCCACTGTCCTAGGTGGGTAGCAGATTCATTGGTTTCGTGATGCCTGCACTGGTGCGCACTTCGTTTCCTCCCCCTCTTACTTGGGTGTGAGGCCGTAGCGGGGGGCTGTCGCGTTCTTCCACTGCAGTCCTCCTTCCTCAGGTGTTCTTTCAAGTTGCTACATGGGATTGTCTCACCAAGTCAGAGCGATGCTACTCATATGAGGTTTGTATGTCCATACTTAATCAAACGCTAACAGTCAAACTTTTGAGAAAAGTCGTGAGCATTGGCACTGTTCTGTTTGCTGGACTTTTTTGTTGACTCACCACACAAAATTCTCGTCGCTTCAACCCTATTCTACCTATGATCAGATTCTCAGTCTTCGCTGCCGAACCCGCCACTTGCCCTGGCCTAGACGTCCAGGCTCTGACTCAATGCCAAGTCCCTGGCCCTGGATACTCCCCGGACCATGCTGCACCTAACTCACCCGAGGACGGGCTGGGCCCGCCAAGATGTGTTCTCAATGGACTACTGAGAACTGTTCTTAATGGACTACAAGACACCAGGACAGGAGTCCGCCACTGCAATCGCGGGCTGTTATCAACACTTGCCTGAACAACAGTAGGTAGCAAGCTGTAACTGGCCAACCAAACTGAGCCTCAATCAGCCAAATGTGTGCAACTGCTGCCGCTATGCATGTAGCTGCGGCGAAACGGTTGGGCTTCACCCAGGTGATTAGCCCACAGGATTCGGTGCCGGCTCTCACAATTGCGATTGTATGGAGAATTTGTTGCATCCTACACACACCCTACACCTCATGAGAACACCTGGTCGTGAATGAGGACAGCACTATGCTGTCACGACCGTGGAGCATGACAAAAGTCGTCGCATGCCTGGATGCCGTCAGATTCTTTCACACCCAAGCCCCTACTGCAACTCCAATGCAGTAGTCGCAATCTATGAGGCCGGAGCCTCCGTATCCTCCGTAGGCGCGGAGGCAGTTCTCATGGGCGACAAATGGGCAGGTCCCACATTGCAGAAGGCGTGCCGAGCCCGAAACGGGGTTGCCAGCTCAAGTCGGGCACGTCGTTATGCAGCAGTTGGGCGCCCATGCGGCATGCGGAAGTGTGCCAGACGCGCACCCAGCCCATTGGCTGACTCACGACATGGGACGAGGCATCCTGCGACATGCCAAACGCTACCATGTTGTCGCGGAATGTTTCTGCAAAGTCGAATTCGTCTCCGGGGAACTTGACGGTGGGTGGGAAGAGGGCATTGATGGTGATACCTCTCAGCAGAGCTCAGTGAAGCAGGAGGCAGTGTGGCGTTCAGTTAGATTCACTGTCCGAGCCGCCGCATCGCCAGTGTCCGCTCGTGTGACGCCTAACACAACTGGCCTTGAACCAATACAACGTGCCACCGGCGCACCGTGACTGGACAAAGCATCACAGCAGGCGGGCAGCACGTGGCATGGCCGACATGGCCGCACGGACACATGAAGGAGTGTTCAAGTTGCCGCACATACAGATAGCATAAAAAAAAGTTTTGGCCCTGTGCCAGAGCTCACAACGTACCTCCCAGCCATTGAGGCCAGTGTCTTCCAGAACCTCGTCGCTGAGGCGAGCGAGATTGAGTGGGGGATGTGGCTTTGGACTGACACGCCCTTTCGGAGGAGTTAGCAAACGTTGGGTGTCTGGCCGCAAAGCGCGACAACTAGCAAACAGAGGTGTGTTCGTGCAACAGCAGGTGGCAGAGGTGACTGAGAGGTGTGAACAAGCAGAGATTCTGGAACTTGTACTGTTGATGAGAGGCTGGTGGTGGAGTGTCAATAATCTCACTGGCCCGCGCTGAAAGGATAGATTGATCAACTATTTGTTTGAACTGACCTGTGGGTTGCCATATTCTTTTTGGTTGTCTTGAAAATCGAGAGTACCTGGAGAGGTGCAGCCGAACCCTTGTCGTGGTGACACCTGCCCCTGTGCTCCCGCTGATTTCTCCTGTGGCGTGCACGGTGTCCTGAGCGCGCAGGTTAGTGCCCGTATGCACTCGGCCTGAGAGACCGAGATCCTCAGACACACAGCACGCGGACCACACAAGAAGGGACAACCAACTACACACACAGTCCAGCGCAGAGCAACCGCGACAACCCGCCGCACACGCGCCCGGCACATAGCAACCACCTGGGTGTCCTCGGTGACACAGCTCCTCCAGTCAGTCGTTTTTTGAAATTGCCATAGGGGGAGCGCTCAGGGACGGGCACGCTCTGCAACCCCCCGTAGTGCCGTCGCAGTAGCTCGGCATCGTGGTCTTGTCCCTTCCCGTCCCACCAGCACTCCTCACCAGAGCTATTGTACTTGGCGGCAGCTCTCTGGCATTCGCATCAGCACCAGCAAATCACAGCACGAGCACCACGTCAGTTGCGATGGCATGTAATCACAGCGAAAGAAGCAGTCGGCATCTCTGGCAATACAGTCGAGATGCAGACAGCACTACAAGCGCATCAGCGACGAGAAGCCAGCAGCCTCACCACAGCGTCGACAGATGTCGTCGATGGGAGGCTGACCAAGTCTTCGCCGCTCCCGTCATCACCCCCCATCGGGGCCAGTGTGTGCGAGATAGCACTCCATGCTGCTTCGGCGAGCAGGCTGAGCCTTGTCGCGTTCACATGCGCGGAGACAGAAGGAGGTCCGCTGGAGGTCGGCTGGGCGAGAAGCTCCTGCGCCGTCGGCACTTCACTCGAGTCGAATGCAGCTGCACGACAGTGTGAGAGGCAACAGTGCGAGAGAACACAGTGTGAGAGAAGAGTGAGATGGGAGACAGCATCTGCACGGCAGTGTGAGAGGCGACAGTGTGAGAGGCGACAGTGTGAGAGAACACGGTTGGAGAGAAGAGTGAGAGACGGCAGCGTGGGAGACGGCATCTGCACGGCAGTGTGACGACAGTGTGAGAGACAACAGTGTGACTAAGCTTTGCCTCAGTCTGAGTCTGAGTCGAAACCAGGAGATGCGAACGACTCAGCGACTGGACGGGAGGGTGAAGGCTGTGGCAGAGTGACACAGTGTGACAGGTGTACGGACTGCGAGGGGGACAGGCTGTAGCGTGTGACAGGGTGTGCCAGGGTGTGACAGGGATCTGGCAGGGCGTGACAGGTGTACGGACCGCGAGCGTGACTCAGCGGGTGCGGTGCTGGGGGGGGCGAGGTCCACGGAGGTGACGACAGCGGTGATGCAGGAGCCGTCGGTCGCATGAACGTTGCTGGCACGGACACATCGATCATTGCTGCCCCAGGCACATTGGTCGCTCCCGTGCCGCCCCGTGCCTGACGAGCGGGTGACCGACGCCGTCTTCGCTCTGTGTGAGCAGTGCAGTGCCGTGTGCGGTCGTGCAATGGGGCAGTGCAGTGCAGGAGAGTCGTGTTTGTACAGCGGCAGCGTAGTGTGCTGTCGTCTCGTGGATGAGTGCAGTAGGGCAGTAATGCCATGTCGTGTGGTGGGTGCATTGGTGGAGTAGGGGTGAAGTGGTGCAGTATGTCGTGCGCCATAGTGCAGTGGTCGTGCAGGAGTCGAATGTCATGTGTGGAAGTGCCACACATGGCATTCGACATCACTCATGTCAGCCAAGTGATGCCGTAGCGGACAGGCGTTGCGCCATGCAGACATGGTCGACTGACGTTAGTCAAGGTTTGCGCGCTCACACGACCACATACAGAGACACCTTACACGAGACAAGCGTCAACTGCACCCGCGACAACACGCAGAAAGCTTACTCGAGCGAGAATTTGTTCTGCTCGCATGACACCGGCAGCAAAATCAGGCCGGACAGTTGTGTTGGTGGGGAAACGCCCGCGCGACGCTTGCTTGTTGCTCGCCGCCGCCGCCGACAACACCTGGCGCATGCCGTCAACAAGCTCAACAACACACTGTCACAGCCTGTCACAAGCCCACATACTATCAACACTGCCAGCAGCGTCGACGGTCACAGCCTGTCACCCGCCACATGACGTCAACACGACATCAGCGTCAACAGCCTGTCATACCGTTTCCTCGGTAACGAGTCCAAGTGTTTCCGCCAGTGACAAATAGACAAATAAATCAAGTCAGAATTGTGAACACGGGCACCTGAGCGTTGGCGGACTCGATGGCGATTTTTCTTGCGGCCTCCTGCTGCGCCAGTGTGACAGAATCGCACGGTGACACGACATGGGGTCGACAGGGCAGGCGGGAAGGTGTGTGCCAGATGGTGCAGATGGGGTCACAGCCACAGACCACCATTGCTTCAAACGTCCACGGGTCGTAGTGTAACACAGCATGAAAACGCACGGGTGTCCGAATGTGACCAAACAACCAATCGTCGAGAAGGCCTTAGTATCTCTCCCTCCCTCCCTCCTTCCCTCCCATCCTCTCCCTCTTCTCCCCTCTCTGTTGTCACATGGCCGGCAAGTGTCATTAGAGAAAAGTGTCCCGCCGCCCTTTGCCCCCACCGTTCTTGTCCTGAGGACCAAGACAAAGGAGTCAGGAGGCAAAAAAATCAACAGATTGTGTGTCTCAAATCCCATGGCAACATCTGGCAAACAACGCAAATCACGTCTGTTTGTACCTCCTTGAGTTGACGGCGAGCGAGAGCCTCTTTCTCCACCTGCGAGTAGGTCAGAAGGTGCACGGCAGGCTCTTTCTCCGTCTCCTGCCCTCCTGCCCTCCTGCCCCTTGTTGCTTGCTATGTCTAGGGTTGTCTAGTTGTTGTTTGAGAAAACGTTCTTCCTCACTGTGGCGCGATAAACCTCGAGACCAAGCAGAGGACAAAACCAATCGGGAGCGAGGCGTGCTGCACCACTTGGCAAGTTCGGGCTGAACGATCTGGACACGTGCAGTGCAGCGGCAAGTGCAGGCGTGCAGATGCACACACTACACACGAGGCACCTTGGCATTATTTGGCTGCAAGAGTTGGAACATGGTCAAGTTGGAGGGCTGCGGCAGCTGGTACTGCTGGTACTGTATCTCAAGGTGCGCGGTGTCCGCCTGCGCGCCAACGGTCACACGCCGTGCAACAGTGGGAACCGGCGTCCCAGTACGCGGTGTCACAGTACACGCCGCGTCACAGACGCGACACCGTGTGTAAAAAGAAAAAGGGAAACGATAATGAACGCATGGCGTGATGCAAAGGTCGGTGAGTGGAAAGAGCAACCTTGGGACGGCCGCGCGAGGAGGCGGACGTTGGCCTGGCACCCTTGAGCTGGCGGTTGGACCACGCTGCAGGGGGGACACGGACAACCTGCAACATGGCGGCAGGTGAGTGACCAGCCAAGAAACGTAGTGACACCCTGAAACATTCGTCAAAATCTGAGGGAACATGATCTACAAACAAGAAAGGAACAAAGGCTTGTTGGTGCTCGAGAGGTAATGTACCTCCTCGACAAAGCACCTCGACCGCGTTAACGCTCTACAAAGCACACCTCGTCTGAACCAGGCACAGTTCTCAACAAAGCACACCTCGTCTGCGCTGTCACTGTCGTCCTCGTCGATATCAATTTCACTGAGGTCCCCGTTGTCTATTGCAGCCTGTACCTCGGCCTCTGCCTCGGCTTGTGCTCGGGCTGCGGTTGCCACTGCGGTCAAATCGCGGTGTGCCCGCGCTGGAGACCGTGGCCGGCGCGCCTGTGTCGGCACCCAAGTCAGCCGACACGCGCACCACACGTGCGCGCACACACCACACACCACACGCGCAAAACACGCACCACACGCGCACCACACGCGCACCACACGCGCACACTGCAGAAGGGGGAGGGAGAGAGAACACAGAGCGCCAGTGAAGTAGCACATTGGGTGGCAAGCTCTGAGCGGCGACACCGTGTTGTCTGATCCGCCATCCGAGCGTTCACGTGGTCATTTCTCACATTCGGCGGCGAGCTCTGAGCGCTGAACAACAACGTGTGGGCTGACAGTCCTCCCTTGTCGCTGGACGGCTGTTGGAGCCTGGATTGCGCGCCTGCGTGCGGCCGCTCCTCCAGCAGCTGCGGCTGCGGGGGACTGCCAATCACATGCTGGAGCTGCAATGCAACGTCCACCTGCGCTGTGTGGTGATTTGCTGTGCGGGGGTGCTGGTGGGCACGAAAGCAAATGCACCTTGTGTTCACGCCTGGGGCCGATGTCGGCGTCAACGGGAGCGTTGGGTCGGCGGCCGTAGGCTGCTTTAGCACTCGTTGGACGAACTGGCTTGCCCTTCGGCTCTGCAACCAAGGTGAATTACTGTCGCAGGCCAGTGGCAAGGTTCGAGAATGTGCCAAAGGTTGGGGTTGCGGCAAGGACGCGTCAGGGCGTACCAACGGAGGACTTGGTGCGCGGCGCGGTGGCGCTCGCTGGCCGTGTTCGTTTCGGCTGCGAACCTGTCGCTGCAAATTGTTGAGATGAAACGCAGGGTGGAGACAGTATTTTTTGGAAGAGGAAAACTGATGACCCACCGAGAAACCACAGCTCGTGATCAACGCATAATCGTTGTCGCACACCAATGCGCGCACACACGCGCGTGCACACGCAACCACAACCACAACCAACCACAACCACAACAACGGACCTGTCGCAGTGCCACTGATCCCAAGTTCGATCTGTGCGCCAGTGTATGGGCGGCGGTGGGTCATACCAGCGACGGAGCGGCCCTCCGGAATGGTGTCGCCGTTGCCCCACGCAAGTTGCGCGTTGGGCTTCACTGGTGTCTCCTGCACTCCAGTTACTTGGCAAAATCTAACCGAGCGCCTGGAAATGAAACTGCAATTGCAACTGGGGTTGACTGGCGCAGCCCGAACTCTGGTTGAATGGATTTGCAACTCCCAGTTGGGGTTAACTGGCGCATCCTGCACGGTGGCTACCCCGACTCCAAGCTGCACGTTGCCGTCACCACAACCCCGCGGAAAACACAGCGCAGAAGGCCAACCACCTGTCCAAGATCACAGTGCAATGCACAATTCCGACGTGTGGCTGCGATCGCAGTGGCCGACCCGCAATTTAGCCTTCTATGAATCCTCTCAACCACATAGGGCAGCACCTGTGTAGGCGTCGTTGAAGGGCGGCGACCGTACGCAGGTTTCGCAGAGTGAGGCCGGGGTCGTTTGGGGGGGGCGACGGAGGGGACGGCCGTCGACGGGCGCGCACTCATTGGCACCCGGCCTGGCCGCGGGCCCGGTTACTGATTGCCATTTCGGGCATTGACACACCACACAAACCTCTCCCGCACGCACAGACTCTGTCCCGCGCGCACGACAGACTCACGCACACGACAGAAAGGCCTTCTTCCACACACGCAAACCATCACCCACGCGCACAACCTCCCTCTCCCGCACACAGCACGAGCTCCTCTCACACGCACAAACCCTCTCCCGCGCGCACACACAAAGAGCACACGCACACACAACGTCGAACACTCCGGTCGTTCTGTACAGTGGGAAGTAACAAAACGCACCAGAGCCATCGTCAGGCCGTCGGTTAGCTCGGCAGTCAGGCGGTATTGGGATGGCCAGCACTTCCGCCTGCATTGCATGTGCGTGCCTAAGGGGTCCCGTGGACACGAACGCAACAAAAAGACGTGACAATTCACCATATGCAGGAACGGCATTAGCGTAAGCGTAGAAACAGGAGGAGATGAAGCACCGTTTCGCCAGGGGGGAAAAAACGGCGAAAATTTGAAGGAAGGGATTGCCGCCATTTTAATGGCGAAAAACTGCAGGAAGGGATTGCCGCCCCGCAGCACAACAGCACCCAGGCAGAAGCAGATCTACAAGCACACCTTCAGAAACATTGTCGGGTGAAGCAGCAGGTCCCTCGACGTCGGCCGCGTGTTCGCATCATACGAGAGGCAGCTAAAGACAAGCTCTTCAAGCTCCCGGCTGTACGGCGGTGAGATGGACGGCAGCCGCTGCCCTGCGAACCGACCCAGCTTCTGCACAGCAAGTTAGTTGGCAAAAAGCTATCTTTTGAGCTAGAACGTAGTCTGTGGCTGCTCATCCGAGAACAGCTCAGTGGGATTACGCCTCTACGCCTCCAAGTCATGGCGAGAGCAGCAGGATTACGAAGCGTACTCCAGTTTAAGATTAAGGGCCTCCAGGCAGGACGAAAACAGCAGGATCACAAGGATAAGAATCAGATAAAGATAAGGACAACATGCCCGTTTGAGCGCCTGCAGGTCTTGGGCGTCGAACGGGACCCGGCCGGTGGCGCACTCGTACATGACAATGCCCACAGACCACACGTCAGCCTTCGCTGTGATAGCACCTCAGTGTCAAGGGCAGGGGGCGAAAAGCCAGGAAAAAGGTAACAGAAAGGGCACACAGTGGTGTGCGTTAGAGCTTGATCCGTAGGCATGCATCTCTTTCGTAGTCAGGGCATTCTGCCCCACTGTGTTTGTCACTCTGCTCGCCAATACTGATGGTTCGGGTGTGGTTGTGCTGAGTGTGCGTGGGTGGTGGTGAGTGCAGGTGTAGGTGCGCTCTCACTGTCGTCATGCCACAGTGTCTTGCACATACAGTCAACCACAACGCGAGACGGACGCGTATGCACCAGAGAAAATAAATCTGCACTGTGGTTGGTGCAGTTGCGGCCGCACGCACCATCGTACGGTCGCTCCTCAACAACCTCGGGGCTCATGTACGCAATTGTACCAAGGCGCCCAGTCCGCAGCCGGCCAGACACATTTTGGCCCTTTGTCGCTGCAGGAAGAAAAGCAATTAGAGATCGGGAGAGCATTCCGAGGTCAGTTCTGCAAGCCAGGATTTCGACCTCAAACAAGGGTGGCCAACCAAAGTCACGAGTTGTTGCGGTATCACAGGGTGGACGCAACGTACCAAGACCCAAGTCTCCGAGTTTAGCGAAGTCCGTGTTGAGCAAAATATTTGATGATCTGCGCATCTCGTTCAGAACGTGCAGGTAATTCGATCTGGTGTGGAGGCAGACTTACTTGACATCCCGGTGAATGATTCCTCGAGAGTGAAGATCTGATGTGGTCAAGGACAACACCTGTACAATGCGCCTAGTACATCAAATCAAGCACGCCTTAGTGCGAACTGAACTGCCTGGTGTTTGTCAAACTAAGTCTCGAGGATACAGAAGAGTGCAACCGTCGTTGTGATAAAATGGCGCCATAGCAGTGGCTCAGGCATCCTCTCCTCACGATGTCGAAAGTCCTGGAATGTGAAATAAAATTTAAAAGGGCGCGCGCGAAAGGTGGGGGGGGGGGGGGGGAGAGGGAGGGGGAGGGGGGGGGGGGGGGGGGGGGCAAGGGTTCTGCTCACTCGAATGCACGCAGTGAGGGTACCCTGCTCGAGGTACTCCATGACAATGTTCAGGAAGTCGTTTTCGTAAAACGAAGTGATGTACTGGACGATATAGGGACAATCTAAGACGGACATAGTTCTGCAGCAGTTGATCAGCACCGGGGAGCCAAGATGGCTTCAATTCGACTCACTTCACTTCATTCAGCGCGCTTTCTCGTTCGAGACGAGCGACAGCAGCACCGTGCTCAGACGACGGTGCCTCGTTTTCAGACACCCGGACCTGCTTCATCACATACATGGCCCCTGATACTGGGAGAACGTGAGGGGAACACTTCGGTGGCACCGTGCCGCACCTTTATGCCGTACGAGATATACAACGGCAGTTGCACCCTCACCGAGGGTCCCCAAGACGGCGTAATCAGCAAGACACCCAGTATTCTTCGACTGCCCGTGAGAAATCGCGCTCTGAATTTCAAGAGACGTTTTGCTTTGCCCAGAGAGGCAGAAACCACCTATGCCAGGTGCACAGCCCTTGCGCGGACCAAGGTCAACTGATCGCTGCACGTTCGTTCGAAGTCGATCAGTGAATGCGTTAAACCGTCGGGCTCCACTAAAACCCGCATGTTGTGAGATGCCGTTTTTGTCATTTGCCCCACTGAGCAGGAACTGTGGCATGGACACACCAGTTCTCCCTTGAACAAATAGACTGGAGGTGTTGAAAACGTGCGCGCTTGCCTGTTTGTCGTGAACAAACTGAGCTCAAGTGGTCGTGGCAATGCCTCCTGTCCTGAGGAGTTCGTAGAGTACTCCAAGCTTAGAATTGCCAAATCCGGAACATTTACGTTAGGGCTCCGTGCTCAGCCGTTGGGGGGGGTAGAGATGGAAATAGGGTCGCAAAATGCTGATCTCATCTTTTTCGATCGGGTTGTCTCCCAGTG
>QUTJ01031808.1:0-20599 GCA_003573635.1 Goniomonas avonlea | reverse complement strand
TTACGAGTCACTCTCATCACAGTGGCAGCGGAGCCCAAGATTGCCACTCTCAAGGCACGTGACCCACATGACCCCCGTGAAACAGGTATCAAGGCTGCGCCCAAGGCTTTGACCGACGCGGCGTTGCAAAGGGGCAGCATGGACAACATCACCGCGGTAGTTGTGGACCTCAGGTAATGCGCGCCCTGCGCATGCACTTGACCTTCCCTTGAGAACTTCAAGCGATGAATTTTAGCTGCAAAATTCTGTCATCTCCGCCACTCCCTCGTCTCTCCCTCCCGTCTCCCTGGACCTGAAAATGGAGAAGAGGAACAATGGTCAGTTGGTTTAGGTTTGCGGACCTTTTCACGGTAGTCCAGGGTGTGTGCGTGTGGACCTGCGTCACGCCTGAGCGATGTGATCACTGTGAAGTCTGTGTGAGGGGGAGGATCCCAAAAGTTTTTTTCTTCTTCACACGCCTCCTCGTTCTCAGACAGCCTGGGTTGTGTTGAGCCCGATCGTGTACCCACATGAGACTCGAGGGAGAGAGGGTGGGAGAGAGACAGAGACAGAGACAGAGACAGAGAGAGTGACAGACACACACGCACGGAGATTATTCAAGCATCCTGGGAAGCGCTCCGGTGCGACTGTCCTGCGTCCGCGCGCTCGAGCCTCTCTGTGTGCTGCCTCTCCTATCTCTGTGTGCTGCTACTCCTATCGCTGTGCTTCCTCACTATAGCCAGTCAGAGGGGCCACAAATCACGAGGCATCATGGAGGCAGAGGGAAGGGAAGGGAAGAGAGGAGAGGAAGGGACAAAGGAGCAAGGCAAGGGGGAAGCCGCCTCGTTTAACTCGACGTCCAGGACCCTTGTTACCGGAAGGTCGCCGAAAAGTGATTCGCCAGGCAGCAGCAGGTCTGTCTCCCTCCCCCCTCTGTCTCCCTCCTGCCCCCTCTGTCTCCCTCCGACCTTCCGTCTCCTGTCTCACCTGTCGTTCTCGTCCCCCCCCCCACCAATGTGTCTCTCTCTCCCTCTGTCGCCCTCGAGGAACCAATCTACTGGACTTACACTCGCAAACATGATTGACGTGGGCTTCTCCCGGTGCACTGGGACGCGGTAGTGCTGCTCTTGCTTGGCCTCGTACACTGTCGGCCCGGTGAGTGAGTCCGACCTCAGACAGAGGCACACCATAATGTCAAACTGTGCTCCTCCACAGCACATTTTGGATTGAGCAGGATTGAAAGAAAGACTTTGGATTGAGCAGGATTCAGAGACAGACCACGTGCCTCAGGCAGAATCACTTACAGAATTCGCAGTCGTCCCCAAACCAACCGGAGCTACTGGAAAGCTCACACATACAGTACCCAGAGTCAGGGTGGACCCAGCCTGAAAAGAGAGTGTGAGGTCTGACAGCCACAGGGACAACTTGGAGCATACGAAGGACAAAGGGGTTCAAGCGCAGAGTTGATAACTCAGGATAGAGTGCGTGCACTCGCCGTCACTCCTGCTGCTGCTGCTGCGCTCTCTCTCTCTCTCTCACACACACACACACACACTCTCTCTCTTCTTCTTCTTCCCTCTCTCTCCCTCTCCCTCCCTCCCTCCCTCTCTCTCTCTCTCTCTCTCTTCCCCCGCCCCGCTCCCTTCCTCTCTCCCTCACTGCGTGCTTCTTGGGTGTCCCCCAGCGGGGGGAACAAGGGCGCACCGTGATGGCGACACTGCCCTTGGCGGAAGGTAATGGTGACCAGCACGCCGTTCTCCAGCGAGAACTCCTTGCCACACTTTGCCGCGATTGTCGAGTCCGAGCCCCAGACTGACGCCTGAGCGCCGGACCCACCCACCCGCACCCTTCCGGACCACTCCTTCTCGCCAAAATCGGTCCCGACGATGGTGACAGAAAACGCAGCGGTCCGCACGCGGACGAACTCGTTGGAGCGGACCACGGACGAGATGTTCGTGCCGTCGTAGGTGAAGGCGAACGAGAACGTGCCTCTGTACCCCTGCGTGACGATGGCGGAGTGCTGGACGCCGACACCCCACTCAGTCATGCCCCGCACTGAGCTGTCGCTCACCCACGTGGTTGCGCGACAAGCGGACTGCGAGAAACGCGCGGCGCTGGAGTAGTCCACGGTGCCAAATGACAGGCCCGAGGTCGTTACGCTCACCGCGCCAGTGGTGGGCGAGTTGGTCGCGTGGGGGCGTTCGACCCGCAGGTCGTAGCGCCAGGCCTTGGACAGCGTGACGTTGGAGCTTGATGGCTGGACCACCCAGCCCATGTCACCGACACGCGCGCCGGCCGCGACCTTGACCATGACGGAGGAGTCGCTCACCCAGGAGGCAGCCTCGGTCGCCGTCTGCCCGAGGAGCACGCGGTGGGTGTGCGAGGCCTCGTTGCCAAACTGCGCCCCGAAGATCGTGACACTGGTGGAGCCCGAGGCGGGCCCGTTGCGGCGGCTCGTGGCAGAGACGTCAGTCAAGTGGTACGAGAACAGACCCCATGGGCCCAACCGAGGCTTCGCGCACAGGTCGCGTTCTGGCAGCGACGAGGTCGCGTTGGTGAGATTGGAGGCGGTGGTGGTGACTGCTGCTGACGTGGTTGGGGTCACGGTGGATGTGAACGGCGCCGAGCTTTGAGAAGTGCCATTGGCCGCCGCGGTGCCCGCAGCGGCAGTCGGAGTTGTGGGGGCTGCCGTGGTTGTGGCCGTGGTTGTGGCGAGGGCCTTCAAAAGGGCACAGTGGGTTGCATTGTACCACGACGGCATGGGCAAGTACACCTGTCCCGGATCCCGCACGAGATCAACGGTAGCGGCGACAGGTAAGCCGTACAGGCGCTGGGCGAAGCCTGACACAACTTTACACACAGTTGAGGTGTCGCTCGTCCAGCGCGCGGTCTGACACGACGTCAGACCCAGGCGGAACGCAGAGGAGCGATCGGCCACACCAAACCCGGCGCCAGACAACGTGACGCTGCTCGCTCCCGTGGTGGCATGGACACGGGGAAGGACCTCAGTGACAGCCGGAGCGTCGAACGAGAGCCGCACGTTGTTGACCTCCCAGGGGACGGGCTTGCCCATGCCCGCCTCGACGAGCGCCTGCTTGCTGTCACCGACGGAGTGAGCAAGCTTGCAGCTCAACGACGTGTCGCTGGTCCATCCGACGGCGTTGCAGGCCGAGCCTTGGATGCGGGTGATCGGCGAGTACTGAATGCGGCCAAAGTTAACGCCAAAGACGGTCACGCTGGACGCGCCCGTGCTCGGGTGGTTGGTGCGCAGGTGGGAGCTCAAGGTCACGATGGGGTACGAGACAATGCCTGAAAGGGTGCGCCTCATGCGCCCCATGGTCAGCGTCGCTCTGTGCCAGGTGCGGGTCCACGAGTGAGGGCTGCACCAGATAGAGCTGTCGCTGCGCCACTCTGTTGATTCACAGCTGGACCCGCCTGTGCGAGCCTGGGGAGACGAGTCATGATGGCCAAAAGATATGCCGTTGACACGGATGCCGTCGGCAGGAATGCCAGCTGGACCCTGCTTCCAGTCAAGGCTTTGCGGGGTCCAATCGTAGGTGAGGGCGTGCGAGAGGGTCGCAGACGCGATCAGCGTCACGGCCAAGGAACAGCTCGGAGCAACCAGGCCGACGCTCGCTGGTAGAGCAGTGAGTGCGGTGTCTGACATCCATTGACTTGCTGGAGCAGCAGTCATGCCCACACGCGACGCAAATGACAGCCGGAAAGGTCCGAACTGGTCTCCGAAAACCTGAACCAACGACGAGCCGGTGGCAGGGCAGTTCGGGAAGGCCGTCAAGACCCGGGGCGGCTTCGCATCCGCCAGGCTGAGGGCTTTCCCGAAGGTGACGAGGCTTCCTCTGGTGGTGACGACGACCACAGGCGAGAACTGCTCCCAGGGGGCACGGGCAAGGATGACATGGTCGGAGAGCCACTGGGTCGCTTCCGTCGCTGTCTGGTGCACACGGGCGCTGGAAGTGGGATCAATGAGCCCGAAGGCTGTTCCAAGCAGGGTCACGCTCACGGAGCCAGTCCTGACAGTCGCGCCAACGACACCGTCGATGGCAGGCGCATCAGCAGAGAACGCCAGAGTGAGCGACGCGGACGTGCCCCCAGCCTCCGCGACCACGGACAACCCTTGCGAACCTCGCAAGAAAGTTGGGGATCGACCAACCACGGAGGAGTCCGACGACCAGGACGTCGACTGACACACTGTGCGCCCAATGCTGGTGCTCACGACGAGAGGGAAGTTAGCGCCAGTGAGCGTGAGGCTGTATGCTCCAGTGGGCGCGCCGTTTGCCGGGGCCACAGTGTTCGGTTGCGGGTGGGCGTACGACACCGCGTCCCTCACGCGGGGGGTTCTGCGCTGGGAGGTCACTGCAAAGACGAGGTTGCCGGAACCAGGCGCTGCGGGAATCTTGACGGCGAGGGCGGTGTGGGAGTGCCACGTGGACGCCTCGCAGGCTGTAAGCCCGAGGCGTGCAGGAGAGGAGTGGTCAGCAGGGCCGACTTGAATCCCCAGGATCGTGATGCTCACAGCGCCCGTGCGAGGCACCCTGCCGGCAGGAACGATTTCGAACACCTCCGACGCCGTCGATGGCTTGGAGGATACGCCTTGCACGGTCACGGTTGCGTGCACCAAAAAGCTGGCGTTGAGCTGCTGCGGCGCGATCTCATGCACTGTCCAGGTCCCGTTGGCAAGGACAAGGGCGCTGCCGAGGGACACCTGGTTGGCATACAGCGTTACCTGGCCGCCTGTCTCGATGGATAACCCGAGAACGGACGGCGAGTGAGCCTCGATGAACTGCCTCAGGAGCTGTGGGGCGACCGGGGTCACGGTGACCGGGTGAGAAGGCAACGACTCAGTGTCACCGTTCGCAACGTCGGTCACTGTCGCAGTGACCACTGTGCCGATGGCGAGCGGGAGGACAGGGCGAAGCGACCACACATGGCCCTCCAGGACACTGGTGTTGCCGAGTGGCAGACCGTTCGCGAGCACGCGAACAAGGGAGCCAACAGGCTCCCAGGTGGTGCCGTTCACCTCTGTGGCGCCATGGGTGAGCTCGTCGTTCACATGGGGGGGCGAGGACCGAATGCCACTCGTTCCGCACCCGCCCCCGGTTGCCAGGGCCGCGACGACGCCTGAACTGTTCCTGGGAGCTATTGCCAGAGACCAGTTCGAGAGGGTGCAGAGGGTGGAGCCGACGTAGTACCCGTTGATAAACACGGCCACCTCGGATCCTGGCGATGCACTCCCCGTGACAGTGTCGGCGCCAACCTCCAGGAACATGTTGTCCACCGAAGGCGATGGAGTCACGCAGGTTGCGTTTTGGGCGACGACCACGATCGGGCTCGTCATTGTTTTGTCTCCAACCTGGACCTGGACAAAGACGGTTTCGAGACCCGTCAGAGGGAGAGCCAAACCGAGAGACCAAAGGCCGGACGGGTTCACAGTCGTCGAATAACTCCACTGACCCGCGACGGTAACGTTGACAAGAGATCCAGCGGGCGCGACGGACACTCCGGTGATGCGCATGTCTCCGTCAAACAGAGGGGTTGTGATCATAGTTTCAAACGCCGCGAAAACTGTGCCGGGGGCACGAGCCATGATTGTGGTGGTGTTGCCATGAGCGGTGGTCGTGGCAGCGGGAGTCGAGGTTGAGGTGCTCAAAGGCGAGGTGGTGCCTGCAGTGCTGGTGGTGGCGGCAGCGGTCGATGGGGTCAGTGCGGCGGTGGAGGTGGTGGGCACAGCAGTCGAGGAAGTCACTGCAGCGGAGGTCGTGGGCACTGCGGTCGAGGTGGTGGGTGCTGAGGTGGTGGGTGCTACGGTCGAAGTGGTGGGTGCGGCGGTCGAGGTGGTGGCTGTCGAGGTGGTGGGTGCTGAGGTGGTGGGTGCTACTGTCGAAGTTGAGGGTGCGGCGGTCGAGGTGGTCGCTGCAGCGGTGGTGGAGCTAGAGGCGGTCGTGGCCTCTCCCGTGGTCGGCGCCCCAGTGGTTGTGGTGCTTGTGGGGGCGAAGGTCGAAGTCACGGCAGGTGTCGTTGCTTGCTGGATGGTCACGCTCTGTGCGCCTGGTGTGGTGTACCTGTACTGATCTGGGCCGCTGATCACGTACGATATCGCTTTCACTCCCGGGGTTCCAGTGACCTTCCACGTCAGCGAGCCTGCGCTCGTGAAGGTCAACGACGCTGGGTTGAACGTGAGCCCTGGGCCTGACGGCGTGATTGTGACCGAGGATGACGGGGCATCAGAAATCTGCACTGCAAGCTGCGGCGAGGCCTCGCCACTGGTGAGGGTCGGGTACGTCGGCATCACAAAAGCCTTGGCGGCCTCAACGGTCAGGCTGCCTGGACCCGGAGTCGCGTACTCGGCCTTGTCGACGCCCGACAATGTGTACGTGACCGACCACGTTCCGACGGCGGCTCCTGCCACCGTCCACGTTAGCGACGCGTTGCTTGTGAACGTGAGCGAGGCTGGGTTGAAGGTCAGGCCCGTGCCGTTTGGAGTAATGGTCACCAATGTGGTGGGCAACGACGACACCTCCACGCTTAGGGGGGCGGAGGTCACACTGCTACCCAGCACGGGGTAGCTTTCCACAGCAAACGTCTTGAGCGGCTCAACAGTGACACTACCAGCCTCTGGTTGGCGGTAACTGTACGTGTCAGGTCCACTGACAGTGTACGTAATTGGGGACACTCCGTCGTTGCCCCCCACCACCGTCCATGACTGCGACAGGCTTCGGAGAGCCAAAAGGCCCGAAAATGTGACCGACGGCGGGTCGAACGTCAGGCCTGGTCCGGACGGCGTGAGTGTGACCGAGTCTGAAGGGAGTGCCGACACGAGCACGGGTAATTGGGGGGAGGGCAGTCCCGCACGGAGCGTCGGATACACTGGAACGGTAAATGTCTTTGCAGGCTGGATGGTGATGGTGCCGGCGCTAGGCGGGGTGTACTCATACTTGCTCGGGCCGCTCAAAGCATAAGCGACACTGTGCTGTCCGTTCGTGTCGCCAGTCACCGTCCAGGTCTGCGACAGCGACCCATCGGGACTAAAAGTGAGCGACGTCGGGGAAAACGTCAGGCCCGTGCCCGAGGGAGTGATGGTCACCGAGTCCACGGGCAACGCAGACACGGTCACCGAACGCGGACCGGAGACGACCCCGTTGCCCATAGTGGGGTAGCTTGGAGGGTTGAGCGTTTTTGCGGCTTGGATAGTGATGGTCCCCGAGGACACAGGAGCGTACACGTACTGGTCATCGCCACTCAGCGCGTAAGTGATCGCCTGCATGCCATTCGTGGTCCCTGTCACAGTCCATGTGTGCGAGGCGTTGGTGGTAAACGTCAGCGACGCGGGATTGAACGTCAGCCCGGTGCCTGACGGGGTGATGGTCACCGCCGTGGCAGGCAACGCTGAGACATTGACAGTGAGCGGGCTTGACGTGACTCCGTTAGCGAGCGTCGGATACACAGGCATGACAAATGTCTTTGTCGACTGGATCACGATGCTGCCAGCGTTGGGAGAAATGTACTCGAACCGATCAGTGCCGCTCAACGCGTAAAGAACGGTGTGGTTGCCGTTGAGGGTACCCGTAACAGTCCAAGACCGCGATAATGTGTTGGTGAACGTCAACGCCGCAGGGTCGAACGTGAGCCCAGTCCCCGTCGGAGTAAGGGTCACAGAGGTCGTCGGCAACGCGGACACAGTCACTGTGAGCAACCCAGAGGTGACGCCATGACCCAGCGCTGGGTAGATCGGGGGCGAAATAGTCTTTGCGGCTTGTACAACCACGCTGCCTGCGGGTAGCGGGGTGTACTGATACATGTCAGGACCACTCAATGTATAGTTGACGGCGTGTGTGCCATCGATTGTCCCCGTCACACTCCAGGTCAACGACGCTCCAGTGGTGAACGCAAGGGAGGACGGGTTAAACACCAGTCCAGTCCCCGAGGGGGAAATTGTCACAGAGGTGTCTGGCAGCGCGGACACGCTGAGCCAGAGTTGTGCCGAGGCAACACTGTTGTAGAGGACCGGATACGTGGGAGCAATGAACTCCTTGGCAGCCTGGATTGCTATGCTACCGGCGCTTAGAGAAGTGTACTCGTACTGCGACGCGCCACTGAGCGCGTAAGTGATAGTTTGCGTGCCGTCAACGGCTCCAGTCACCGTCCACGTCATCGACGCGCCGCTCGTAAAGGTCAGAGAGGAAGGGTTGAACGTGAGACCGGGGCCGGATGGCGTGATGGTGACCGAGGAGCTGGGCGCGGAGGACACGCCCACAGAGAGCTCCGGGGACGTCACGCCGTTGCCAAGCGCCGGGTACGATGGAGGCAGGAAGAACTTCGACTCGTGCACTGTCACACTGCCGGAGGCCGGTGGGGAAAACCGGTACCTGTCGACACCGCTGATAGCGTAGTCGACCTGCTGTGTGCCGACAGTGGTTCCCGTCACCGTCCACGTCAGCGACGCCGATGTCGTGAACGTGAGTGATGTCGGGTTGAACACCAGCCCTGGACCAGTCGGGGTGATGGTCACAGAGGTCGCAGGCAGAGAGGACACCGCCACTGTGAGCTGCCGCGAGGTGACGCCGTTGCTCAAGGCCGGGTACGTCGGGGGTACGAACGCCTTGCTCGCCAGAATCACGATGCTGTCGCTGTCAGGTGGCGTGTACTGGTACTGATCGGCACCGCTCACAGTGTAGGAAATAGCCTGAGAGCCGTCGACAGTGCCCGCCACTGTCCAGGTCAGGGATGCCGCACCAGCGCTCGTGAAGGCCAGCGATGACGGACTGAAGGTCAGTCCGTTGCCGGAAGGGGCGATTGTGACCGAAGTGGTCGGCAACGCGGACACGACGACCGACAGCTGGGCAGACGACACGCCGTTGCCCAGCTCCGGGTACGTCGGCAACGCAAAGGTTTTCGCAGGCTGGATCGTCGCAGTCCCTGAGCTGGGATGAGTGTACACGTACTGGTCTGCGCCACTGACGGTGTACGACACTGTGTGCGTCCCGCTCACTGTACCCGACACTGTCCAGGTCTGCGAAGCAGAGCCGCCAGCTGTGAAGGTTAGGAACATAGGGCTGAACCACAGGCCGTTGCCTGACGGCGTGATCGTCACGGAAGACTCTGGCAAGGCCGATACGGTTGTCATGAGCTGGGCCGAGACAACTCCTTGACCGAGGAGGGGGTACGACGGCGTTGTGAACGTCTTCGCTGCGACAATTGTGACACTGCCAGAAGGCGGGGCGGCGAAGTCGCTCTGGTCTGTGCCGCTCACTGCGTATTCGACAGTTGCGACGCCCTCCGTCGTCCCTGTCAGCGTCCAGGTCATTGAACTCGTGGTGGAAAACGTCAACGACGTCGGACTGAACGTCAGCCCGGTGCCCGACGGCGTGATGGTCACCGAAGCAGCCGGCAGCGCAGACACAGCGACGGTGAGCTCTGGCGAGGTGACGCCGGCGCCGAGAACAGGGTACGTCGGCAGGGTGAACTCCTTGAGGGCTGGGGTGGTGGTCCCAGCGGGTGCGGTCGAGCCTGGGGGGGCGGTTGTGCCCTCCACGTGGAGGATGGTGATGCTTCCCGGCGGTGGCGTCGCGAACTCCAGCTCGTCATCGCCGCTCAACGTGTAGGTGATCGTCTGCAGTCCGTCGGTCGTCCCAGAGACAGTCCATGTGGCCGACCAACCGCTCTGGAAGGTCAGCGATGACGGGGTGAACGTGAGTCCAGGGCCCGACGGGGTGATGGTCACTGCTGTGGTGGGGGTAGCGGAAACCTGTACCACGAGCGCCGACGACGTCGCTCCGTTATCCAGGTCAGGGTAGGTTGGCAGAGTAAACGTCTTCGCGGCTTGAATGGTGACGGCTGCGTCGGCTGGGGGGTGATACTCGTACTGGTCAGCCCCCGAGAGCGCGTAGCTGATCGCCTGCGTCCCGTCGACAACGCCCCTGACCTTCCATGTTTGCGATGCCGTCCCACTGCTCGTGAACGTCAGCGACACTGGCGTGAACGTGAGCCCGGAACCGGATGGAGTGATGGTCACCGAGGTCGTTGGGAGCGAAGACGCGGTGACAGTCAGCTGGTGCGAGGTCACGTTGTTGCCGAGCAGAGGGTAGCTCGGCAGGGTGAAAGACTTGGCCGCCTGAATTGTGATGCTTCCGCTTGCAGGCTGCGCAAACTCGTCCTTGTTAGCTCCTGATATCGCGTAGCTGACGGGTTTGACACCGCCGGTTGGGCCCATGACTGTCCACGTCAGCGACGCCGTGTTGGTGAACGTCAGCGACGCAGGGTTGAACGTCAACCCAGGCCCAGAGGGAGTAATCACGACCGAGGTCGTTGGCAGCGCTGACACCGATACCTCCAGTTCCGCGGACGTCACCCCGTGGCCAAGCACAGGGTACGACGGGAGGGTGAACACCTTGGCAGACTGGACCGTGATGCTGCCGTCAGCGAGCGGGACGTACTGGTACTGGTCGGCGCCACTCACAGCGTACTCTATCGCGTGCTCCCCCGCTGTCAAGCCGGTGACTGTCAGTGACAGTGACGCCACGTCGGTGAAGGTCAAGGAGGCCGGGTTGAACGTCAGCCCGGTGCCCGACGGCGTGACGGTCACGAAGGTGGTTGGCAGGGCAGACACGCTCAAGTAGAGCTGAGAGGAGGTCACGCCGGTGCCCAGGACAGGGTAGCTCGGCGGGACAAACGTCTTGGCGGGTTGGATCGTCACACTGCCAGAGCTCGGAGCAGAGTAGATGTTCATGTTGGGGCCACTGACCGTGTAGGTGACGGCTTGCGTGCCGTCGGTCGTCCCAGACACGGTCCACGTCTTCGAAGTGTGGTTGCTGAATGTGAGTGAGGTCGGACTGAAGGTCAGGCCCGGGCCTGACGGAGTGATGGTCACCGCTTCCTCAGGTAGCGACGACACAGAAACTTCGAGCTGGCCAGAGGTAACTCCGTTCCCAAGAACGGGATACGTGGGCAGGGTAAACGCTTTTGCGGGTTTGATCACGATGTAACCAGGGCTGGGCCAGGTGTACTCGTATTTGTCGGCACCGCTGATGGCATAACTGATCGTCTGGTTGCCGTTGATGGCTCCCGTCACGGTCAACGTCAGAGAGGCGGAGGTGATAAATGTCAACGACGTCGGATGGAAGGTAAGGCCGGTGCCAGAGGGAGTGATAGTGACAGATGGAGTCGGCAGCTCCGAGACACTAACCACGAGCTGCGACGACGTGACGCCGTTCCCAAGCCCCGGGTAGTTCGGAAGCGCAAACGTCTTGGCCGGTTGGATCGTGACACTGCCGCTGCCCGGCGCAATGTATTCGTATTCATCCAGCCCGCCAATGACGTAGGTGATCGTATGGGTTCCGTCAACGCTTCCGGTTAACGTCCACGTTAGGGACGCGGAGCTGGTGAACGTGAGCGACGCAGGGGCGAAGGTCAGCCCAGTGCCCGACGGCGTGACTGTCACAGCTGCTGTCGGCAGCGCCGAGACTGCCACAGTCAGCTCCGCGGAGGTCACCATATTCCCGAGCACAGGATACGTCGGCATGCTGAACGTCTTTGCAGGCAGGATGGTGATGCTGCCGGCACTCAGCGGCGTGAATTCCTGTTTGTCCAAGCCACTGATGGCGTAGTTGACACTGTGGGTCCCGTCGGTGGTCCCTGTCACGGTCCACGTGAGGGTCGATACGCTGGTGAACGTCAGCGACACAGGATTAAAGGAGAGCCCGGTTCCTGACGCGGTTATGGTCACGGAGGTTGCTGGGAGAGCCGAGACAGACATTTCGAGCTGGGTCGAGGTTCGGCCGTTGCCCAGGACGGGGTAGGTCGGGGGCGCGAATGTCTTGGCTGCCTGAATCGTGACGGTGCCTGCACCAGGCGCAACGAACTCGAGTGAGTCAGATCCAGTCACTGTGTACGAGACAGCCTGCGCCCCGTTGGTGGTGCCAGTGACCGTCCACGCCAAGGACGCAGTGTCGGTGAAGGTCAGGGCGGCTGGGTTAAAGGTGAGGCCAGCGCCGGAGGGAGTGATTGTCACCGACGTTGTCGGCAACGCCGAGACGGTGACGACGAGTTGCTCGGAGGACACGCCGTTGCCCAGGACTGGGTAGGTTGGAGTTGTAAAGGTTTTGGCAGGCTGGATGGTCACACTGCCGGTGCCCAGGGGTGTGTATTGATACTTGTCCGCACCGGTGACAGCATGATGGATGGCCTGAGTGCCATCGGTCACACCTTTGACTGTCCAAGTCTGAGACAAAGGTCCGCCACTAGTGAACGTAAGCGACGTTGGGCTGAACGTTAGTCCAGCTCCCGACGGGGTGATTGTGACCGACGAGGCTGGCAGCGCAGAGACATTCAACGCAAGGGGCGCGGAAGCGATCCCATTGCCGAGAACCGGGTAGGTCGGAGGGATGAAGATCTTTGCGGCTTGAATCGTCACACTGCCGTCGCTCAGCGGGGCGTATTCGAGCTTGTCCGCGCCCGACAGGGTGTAGTTTACTGCATGGGTCCCGACTTGGGATCCCGTCACAGTCCACGTCATGGTAGCGACGTTGGTGAAGGTCACGGACGCCGGATCGAACGTCAGCCCTTGCCCCTGCGGGGTGACTGTGACAGCGGTTGACGGCAGCTCCGACGCGACCAGAGACAACTGCGCCGACGTCACTCCAGCTCCGAGTTCCGGGTACGATGGTGGCGTGAACTGCTTCACAGCCTGGATCGTGATGCTGCCTGCGCTGAGCGGCGTGAACTCGAACTTGTCCACACCAGTGATTGCGTAACTGATGGTCTGCGCCCCGTCCACCGTTCCCCGGACCGTCCACTCCAGTGAAGTGGCTGTGCTGAAGGTCAGCGACGACGGGTTGAATGTCAGCCCTGGGCCCGAAGGTGTGATGGTGACAGACGTGGTTGGCGCAGCCGACACGCTCACCACAAGCCGGTCGGAGGTGACACCGTTCCCGAGCGTCGGGTACTGCGGCGGCAAGAACGTCTTGGCGGCTGCAATTGTGATGCTTCCCGAGCTGGGTGCGGCGTACTTGAGCTCGTCGGTGCCGCTCACCTCGTAGTTCACGGAATGGGTCCCATCTGTCACGCCTCGGACGGACCAGGTCTGGACCAGCGGGCTGTCATGGGTGAAGGTCAGCGACGCGGGGTTGAACGTGAGGCCAGTGCCGGAGGGAGTGATTGTCACTCCCGTTGAGGGCAGTGCTGACACGTTGACCGAGAGCGCAGCGGAAGTCACGCTGTTCCCCAACGCCGGGTAGCTCGGGAGCGAGAAAGTCTTAGAGGCCTGGATCGTGATGCTTCCAGAGGTCACAGGAAGGTATTGGAGTGTGTCAGCGCCGCTCACCTCGTAACTGATGGTCAGCACACCACTCGCTGCCCCGACCACGGTCCATGTGAGCGATGACCCGGACGTAAACGTCAGGGAAGTGGGGTTAAAGGTCAGGCCTGTCCCGGACGGGGTGATAGTCACTGAGGTGGTTGGAGGCGCGGACACGCTCACAACAAGCTGGGGCGAGGAGACCCCAGTGCCGAGCACTGGGTACGAAGGCAGGGTGAACGTCTTGGCCGGCTGGATCGTGACGTTGCCAGCGGCGAGGGGAGCGAACCGGTTCTTGTCAACGCCGCCCAAGGCGTACGTGATCGGTTGCGTGCCGTCGGTGGTGCCAGACACTGTGAAAGTCTGTGCCGCGTCTCCACCGCTGGTAAACACCAACGAGGCAGGCTCAAACGTCAGCCCTGGTCCAGACGGAGTGATAGTCACCGATGTTGGAGGAAGAGCTGAGACGTTCATTGACAAAGGCGGGGACGGCACTCCATTGCCAAGCAACGGGTAGATCGGTGGGAAAAACGAGATCGCGGGCTCGATCGTGATGCTGCCCGCTGCTAGAGGTGTGAACTCGAACTGATCCGAGCCGCTGACGTTGTAGTGAACGGCGTGCGTGCCGTCGGTGCGACCCTTGACACTCCACGAAAGCGACGCCGAGCTCGTGAATGTCAGAGACAGGGGAGAAAATGTCAAACCTGTTCCGGTCGGCGTGAGAGTCACAGAGGACGTCGGCAGTGCCGAAACGCTAACCGCGAGCTGTGGCGAGTCTACACCGTTCCCCAAGGTCGGGTACGTGGGCGGGGAGAATGTTTTGGCTGCCTGGATCGTGATACTTCCGTCGGCCAACGGAGTGAACTCGTACCGATCGACGCCACTCACAGCGTAGCTGACGGTCTGGGACCCAACCGTCGCCCCGACGACGGACCATGTCAGGGTGAGGTTATTGCTGAAGGTCAACGACGGCGGGTCGAACGTCAGCCCAGCACCTGATGGAGTGATTGTGACCGAGGTTGAGGGCAACGCCGACACAGTGACAGCGAGCTGCGAGGAGGTCACTCCCTGGCCGAGCACCGGGTACGATGGCAGCGTTATGGTCTTCGACGCCTGGATGGTGATGTTCCCAGGGTTCAAGGGCGTGTACATATTCCGGTCGACGCCGCTGACGACATAGTTGATTGTCTGCAGGCCGTTCACCACCCCTGTGACCATCCAGGTGCGCGACGAGGACCCGGTCGTGAACGTCAACGACGGCGGGTTGAAAGTGAGGCCAGTGCCCGATGGCGTAATCGTCACCGACGTCGTCGGCAGCGCGGAGACATTCATGGTGAGCTGAGGCGAGGTTACGCCGTTGCCGAGCAGCGGGTACACTGGAGGGAGGAAGCGCTTGGCGCTCTCGATTGTCACGCTGCCGCTGGCCAACGACTCGAACTCGTACTGGTTTGCCCCACTCAAGGCGTAGTCGATGGCGTGGGTCCCGATTGTCGTGCCGGTCACCGTCCACGTGAGCGACGCGGTGTTGGTGAAAGTCAGCGACGTGGGGTTGAACGTAAGCCCCGTGCCAGACGGAGTGACGGTCACGGATGTGGTCGGTAGCGCTGACACGGCCACCGTGAGCTCCACAGACGTCACGCCACTGCCCAAAACAGGATACGATGGCATGTCCAAGGTCTTGGCGGGAGCGATGATCACGCTCCCAGAACTGGGCGCCTCGTACTCGAATCGATCAGGGCCACTCAGAGCGTAGTTGATGGCCTGTGCCCCATCCTCGGTGCCATAGACTGTCCAAGACAGTACCGCAGCAGTCGTGAAGGTGAGCGACGACGGGCTAAACCAAAGATTGGTTCCCGAGGGAGTGATTGTCACCGACGTCGTGGGCAGCGCAGAGACGTTCACAGCGAGCTCCCCCGAAGTCACGCTGTTGCCCAGGGCGGGGTAGTGTGGCAGACCGAAGGTCTTGACTGCCTGGATGGTCACACTGCCCGCAGCGGGAGTCGCGAACTCGTCGCCGCTGATAGCGTAGTCGATAGCCTGAACTCCGTCGGTGGTTCCCACCACAGTCCAGGTCTGTGAGGTGGCCCCACCACTGGTGAACGACAGTGAGGCCGGGTTGAAGGTAAGCCCCGTGCCGGAAGGTGTGATTGTAACCGAGGAGGATGGGGCCTCCGACACACTGACAGTGAGCTGGCCAGAGACCACGCCGTTGCCAAGAACTGGGTACTCGGGGAGAGAGAAAGTCTTCAACGGTGGGGTGGTTGTGGCTGCGACAGTCGTGGTGGCGCCGGGAGCATGGGTGGTTTCGGCGGCAGTCGTGCTGGACACGTGATAGATAGTGATGTTCGCCACGGGCACGGGCGAGAACTCAAGACGGTCAGGGCCTGTCAGAGCGTAGCTGACTTGGTGTGTGCCGTCAACATGTCCGGTCACCACCCACGTCTGGGACCAACCATTGTCGAAGGTCAGAGAGGAAGGGGAAAATGTCAAGCCGGTGCCAGCGGGAGTGATTGTCACCGACGTGGTTGGCCCAGCCGAAATATGCACGAAAAGCTGAGCGGAACTCTCTCCATTATCAAGGCTTGGGTACGTTGGCGTAGCAAACGACTTGGCAGCCTGGATCACGACGCTGCCTGCAGCCGGTGGCGTGTACTTGTACTGATCAGCCCCGCTAACGGCATAGTCGACTGTCTGTGTCCCGGTCGTGCTTCCAGTCACCGTCCAGGTCTTTGACGTGCCACCCCCGTTAGTGAAAGTCAAGGAGCTGGGATTAAACACCAGGCCTACACCAGAGGGCGTGATGGTGACTGACGTGTCGGGCAAAGCCGAGACTGAAACCGATAGCTCGGAGGAGGTAACGCCGTTGCCGAGCAACGGGTAGCTGGGCACAGTGACAGTTCTGGCTGGCTGGACTGTGATGCTCCCGTCGCCGAGGGGTGCGTACTCGTACTGGTCGGCACCGCTGATGACGTACGAGATCGCCTTGGTCCCGCCGGTGGCGCCGGACACCGTCCAGGTCTTGGTTGCGGTGTCGGTAAACGTCAGCGAAGAAGGTGTGAAAGTGAGCCCGGAGCCCGAGGGCGTGATGGTCACAGTGGTGGAGGGGAGCTCTGACACGGTCACGGAAAGGTGTCCCGAGGCAACGTTGGTCCCCAGCACGGGGTACGTGGGTGGGGTGAAGGTCTTTGGGGCCTGGATGGTGATGCTTCCATCACTCAGGGGAGCAAACTCGTGCAGAGATGCACCATCCACGGTGTAGGAGATCGCCTGCAAGCCGTTGGTTGTCCCGGTGACTGTCCAGGTCAACGACGCGCTGCTAGTGAACGTCAAGGAGGCAGGATTGAACACAAGCCCAGTGCCCGAGGGTGTGATGGTCACTGAAGAAGTAGGGAGCGATGAGACGCTCATGTACAGCTCGGCTGATGTCAGGCCGTTGCCCAGAACAGGGTAGGACGGAGGGACAAAGTGCTTTGCGGGCTGGATCGTGATGCTGCTTGAGCTGAGGGGTGTGTACATATGCTGATTGGGGCCGCCAATTGCGTATTCGATAGTCAGGACACCGTCAGTCGTCCCGCTCACGGTCCACGTCTGCGAGGTCGGCCCCGTGCTGTTGAACGTCAAGGACAATGGGCTGAACGTCAGCCCAGGACCAGACGGCGTGACAGACACAGAAGTCGGCGGTAGCGCCGAGACATTCATAGCGAGCTCTGGCGAAACCAAGCCATTGCCCAGGAGTGGGTACGTGGGAGGAATAAATGTCTTAGCGGCCTGGATGACAATGCTGCCGTTAGCCAGTGCGGCGAACTCGCTATTGTCGGCACCAGAGATGCTGTAAACAACCGTCTGCGTTCCTTCGGTCGCCCCGGTCACTGTCCAAGTCTTCGCGAAGCCGTTGGTGAACGTCAACGAGGTCGGGTTGAACGTCAGGCCGTTGCCAGAAGGCGTGAGGGTGACTGATGTCGTCGGCAAGGCAGAGACGTTCACCGAGAGTTGCGCCGACGTCACGCCAGTGCCTAGAACATAATACTGCGGCAAAAGGAACAATTTAGCCTCTTGGATCGTGATACTCCCAGCGCTCAGCGGCGTGTACTCGTACTGGTCCGCACCGCTGACGGCGTAGGTGATGGTTTGCACCCCGGTTGTGGTGCCTGTGACCTTGAAGGCCAGCGAGGAAGCAGCAGTGAAGGTCAGCGAGGCGGGGGTGAAGGTGAGGCCAGTCCCAGAGGGAGTGATGGTCACTGAAGACGTGGGCAGGGCGGAGACGCTCATTGTGAGCTGCGCCGACGTCACGCCGTTACCAAGCACAGGGTACGTCGGAGGAGTAAACGTCTTTGCTGCTTGGATTGTGATGGATCCAGTGCTGAGCGGCGTGAACTCGTACTGGTCCGCACCGCTGATGGCGTACGTGATGGGCTGCGCCCCGTTGGTCGCTCCCGTCACCGTCCAGGTCTTCGCACCAGTGCTGCTGAAGGTCAGCGAGGCCGGGTTGAAGGTGAGGCCAGTTCCAGTGGGAGTGATGGTCACCGAAGACGTGGGCAAATCCGACACATTCATCCACAGCTGCGCAGATGTCACGCCATTGCCAAGCAGTGGATACGTTGGCGGGAGGAACGCCTTCGCAGGCTGGATCGTGATGCTGCCAGCGTTCACTGTGCTGTACTCGTACTGGTCAGCACCGGACACGACGTAGTCGATAACCTGCGTGCCATCCGTGACGCCTGTCACAGTCCACGTCATGGACGCTGACCCGACAAACGTCAGCTCGGTGGGGCTGAACGTCAGGCCAGTGCCGGATGGAGTGATAGTCACCGATGTGGATGGCAGAGCCGACACAACCACAGAGAGCTGAGCGGAAGCCACACCGTTGCCGAGCAGCGGGTACAGCGGCAGATTGAACTTTTTCGCCGCCTGAATCGTGACGCTGCCTGGACTCAGGGGTGTGCACTCGTACTTGTCCGCGCCAGTGATGGCGTACGTGATGTCCTGGACCCCGTCGACGACCCCAGCCACCGTCCATGTTAGCGGCGAGGTATCGGAGAACGTCAGCGACGCAGGAGTGAAGGTCAGCCCAGTTCCAGACGGGGTGATCGTCACCGAGGTTGTGGGCAGCTGCGACATGGACACCTGGAGCTCAGCAGACGTAACGCCGTTCCCGAGCAGTGGGTACGCCGGAGGTGTGAACACCTTGGCAGGCTGGATCGTGATGCTACCGTCACTAAGCGGGGTGTACTCGTACTCGTCAGCCCCGCTGATTGCATACGACACGGACTGCACGCCGTTCGTGACGCCTGTCACTGTCCACGTCCGCACCGCTTCGCTGTTGAACGTCAGCGACCTTGGATTGAACGTCAAGCCGCTTCCCGACGGAGTGATGGTCACGGTCGACGATGGCAGCGCCGAAACATTCATTGCCAGGTGAGCAGAGGTCACACCATTGCCAAGCAACGGGTACGTTGGTGGCAGAAACTCCTTGGCCGCTTGAATAGTGATGCTGCCTGCACTCAACGGTGTGTACTCACACTGGTCGGTGCCACTAATCACGTATGTGACAGTCTGCGCCCCGTTAGTCTTGCCTCTCACCGTCCACGTCTTCGACATTCCGTTGGAAAAGGTCAGAGACGTCGGATCGAACGTCAGGCCCGTTCCAGAAGGAGTGATGGTCACAGAAGTACTCGGCAGAGCGTCTACCTGCATTGTCAGCTGGCCCGAGGTAATCCCATTGCCTAGCACAGGGTAAGCAGGTGGAAGGAACGCTTTTGCATCTTGAATCGTGATGCTCCCAGAGCTCAATGGTGTGTACTCGTACTGGTCAGTGCCACTGATGGCGTAGCTGATTGTTTGGGCACCGTTGGTCGTCCCTGTCACAGTCCACGTCTGGGCCCCTGCACTCGTGAACGTGAGAAAGGATGGGTTGAAGGTCAGACCCGTCCCAGATGGGGTGATGGTCACAGACGTCGTCGGCGCCACATCGACGTTGACAGACAGCTCCGTAGATGGCACGCCGTTGCCCAACAACGGGTACGTCGGGGGCAGGAACGCCTTGGCAGCCTGGATCGTGATGCTACCAGCACTCAACGGCTTGTACTCGTACTGGTCCGCACCAGTGATTTCGTAAGAAATATTGTGGACACCGTTTGTTGCTCCGGTCACGGACCAGCTCAAGGACGCTTGGTCAGTGAACGTCAGCGACGTCGGGTTGAAGGTCAACCCAGTTCCAGATGGAGTGATGGTCACGGACGACGAGGGTAAGGCAGAAAGATCCACAACAAGGGGCGCGGAGGTGACACTGTTGCCCAGGATCGGGTAGGTTGGCAGTGCAAACTCCTTGACCGTTTGGATGGTGATGCTGCCATCACCCAACGGTGTGTACTCGTACTGGTCGGCGCCACTAACGACGTACGCGATTGTCTGCACTCCGTTAGTGTCGCCCGTCACCGTCCAAGTCAACGAGGACGCGCTGGTGAACGTGAGCGAAGGCGGGTTGAAGGTGAGTCCCGTTCCGGACGGAGAGATTGTCAAGGATGTAGTCGGGGCGTCCGATACGGTCATGGTCAACTGCGGAGACGTAACGCCATTACCAAGCAACGGGTAGGCTGGGGGGGTAAAGGTCTTGACGGCTCGAATCGTGATGCTCCCAGCGCTCAGCGGCGTGTACTCGTACTGGTCCGCGCCGCTGATGGCATACGTGATCGTTTGGGCTCCAACAGTGACACCGGTCACGGTCCAGGACTTTGGCCTTGCGCTCGTGAACGTGAGTGAGGAAGGGTTGAAGGTCAAGCCAGGCCCAGACGGGGTGATGGTCACTGACGTGGCCGGCAGGTCCGAAACATTCAACCAGAGCTGGGCAGACGTCACGCCTTTGCCCAGCAATGGGTAAGTCGGAGGCAAGAACACCTTGGCAGCCTGGATCGTGATACTCCCAGCGCTAAGCGGGGTGTACTCGTACTTGTCGGTGCCGCTGATGGCGTAGGTGATGGACTGCACGCCGTTGGTTGCGCCTGCCACAGTCCACAAGAGGGAAGCAGTGCCAGTAAATGTGAGGGAGGAGGGGGTGAAGGTGAGGCCAGTCCCAGAGGGAGTGATGGTCACCGACGACGTTGGCACACTTGACACGCTCATCGTGAGCTGGCCAGAGGTCACACTGTTGCCCAAGACAGGGTACGTCGGGGGCAAGAACACCTTGGCAGCCTGGATCGTGACACTGCCGGCAGTGAGTGGCGTGAACTCGTACTGGTCCGCACCGCTGATGGCGTACGTGATGGGCTGCGCCCCGTTGGTCGCTCCCGTCACCGTCCAGGTCTTCGCACCAGT
>QUTJ01031807.1:0-20504 GCA_003573635.1 Goniomonas avonlea | reverse complement strand
CTGTGTGCTTGGAACAGTCAGCCTTCTCTCTCCTCCTGTGTGCTTGGAACAGTCAGCCTTCTCTCTCCCTGGGCCGGCGTGCTCTTCTCGCTGATGGCGTGCTAGCGTGGCGCAGTGTGACCGAGGCAACGCAGGCGCGCCGACGATTCTGCACTCGTCTCATTCGCTGGTTGCTTCCCGGCCTTCACTCGGCATTGATGTCCAGACCGGCGGGTGGATGATGGTGTGGCATGGCTCACTGCCAGGAGGTGGCGGCGACGGGGACGTACTGTGTGTGCGGAGTGACGACAAGGTGACCTGCCCCCCCCCTCTCACCCTCTCTCTCTTGCCTCCAGGAGATCCTTCGGGATCAGTGACTGCTCAGCGATTCGTAGATTGCCTGAATCCTCTCTCTGTGTGTCTCGTCTCTCTGCACCCTGCCACCCACTCTCTCTCTGTCTTTGCCCATCCCCCCTCCCGCCTGCCCCCTCTCTCGCCCACTCTCTCTGTCTTTGCTCTGCCCCCTCTCACGCTACTCCGAGCTCGCTGTCTCGACTGTCACTCTCACCTTCCTTCTCCTGGCTCCTCCCCGACCCAAAGGTAACACGGACGCAGGGGGTTACATGGTCGTCGCCAACGCCAGTCAACGTCGATTCAACAAGAGATTGGGCGCAGGACGCGTGGCCGGCCGTTGCTGGTAGTCGAGGGCGCTGGGTTACAGTGTGGCGTGCCCAGGGCCGGCCTGAGTCGGTGAGTGGACTYGTCTCTCTCGCTCCGGACTCTCAGTGGTAGCAGAGGGGAGGTGCGACAAGGACAGACAGACTGAACGAGCAAGCGCAAGGAGAGAGAAAGGGAGCAAGAGAGATGGTCTGTCGTCGGTTTTCCCTCGAGGAATTTCTGCACGCCCTCGAAAATGAGAGCCCACAACCTCCTCACGCACACACTGGCGAATCAGACTGCTCACGAATATTGCACAAGGAGGAGGAAGGGTGCGGAGGGAGAAGGAAAAAGGAGGGAGAGAGGGAGCAAGGAGTGGGCTGGGAGGGAGCCGGGCAGGAGGAAAGCGGGAGCAAGGACGAGGCTGGGGGGTGGGTAGAGGGGGGAAGCGAGCGAAGGGGTGAGGAAGACGAGGGAAAGGAAGGGGAGGACTCCGCCCACGCATCGAGACGAGCGTGTTGTTAACCCTGTCCACGGCAGGGCATCTTTGTCGCAACAGCCCTTCACCAGCCCCTACACCTTCTGCAGCCTGGAGCCCGGCGTGCACGTCGCGCTCCCCTCGCTGGACTCGACGTCCTCCAGCCCCCACGTCTCAGTGGCGCTCGCACCCGGCCTCGTGTTGGCAACCTGGCACTCGCCTGCGGGGCTGCACTGGGCGCGCTCGCTCGAGACAGGACTGGGCCTGCGCTGGCAGCCGAGCATGCCGCTGCCGGTGGCTGATGCCTCTGGTCGCAACCCGGTGGTGGTGTTCACAGGACGCAAGTTTGTTATTGCCTGGGAAGCTGCTGGCCAGGCGGGGTCCTCATCCATCGAGACCACAGTGATCCCAACCCTGCACAAAGGCTGGGTGCCGCCAGGACAAGTTGCGGGGCTAGCGGTTGCGGCAGACGGCGAGGGTCTGGTCGTGGCCTCGTACGCGACTGCTGACGGTGTCCACGTTGTCTCGTCTCGCGACCTGGTGCGTAGAGGCACGGGATGATACCTGTCACTGTGGTATGACGCTTTGCGCCGTGGTGCGGTGTAATGATGGGAGAGCGGAGGTCTGATACATACTGTGGTGTCGCGCGTTGTCGCGTCTCGTGTCTGCGGTGTGGTGCGGTGTGTGTTGCAGCGCCCAGTTCCGAGTACCTACACCCGTATTTTGTGCTTAACACACTCCATTCTGTCGACAGTTGACTTTGGCTGCAACTTCCTGTATTTTCGTTCTTTCTTCATAGTCACTGCTGTGATCTGGCTAGTTTTCAATCGGCATCAAGCACTAGGCACAAATTCTACTCTCTCGCCGCGCTGTGCTCACGACAAGTGGACGGCTGAGCCTGCACACACCCACAGGCACACACAATCACCTACACTCGCAGAGACAGACGCAGTGAGAGAGATGATAAGAGAACAAACACTTCAACCGGTACTAAGAGCCCTGCAGGGGCAAACATGGCTGCTACCGCAAGTGTTGCTCACCAACTCTAGCTGTAGTCCCGAGAGCCCAGCCACCTTGGCCGTGAAAGGAATCGCCCTTGTTTCGTGGACGTGCTCTGCGTCTGGACTGTTGCAGGTGCGCTCATGCAGCCCGGAACTGGCAAACCGCCTCCTCATGCTTGCTCTAGCAAGTCCAATCCTCATTGCAGGAAGTTCTCATTCGTTCAAACGACATCTGTTTCACGACATCGTGGTTCATGCAACTGCATCTCGGTTTATCCTATTATTGTGCGGTACACACCACGCACACCGACGCACGCACACGCGCACGCGCACACCTGCGCACCTGCTCACACGATTGCACACCTACGCGCCCGTGCACGTGCCTACTTCCTGCTAAACACCCTCGATTCCGCAGCCCAGGCATTGTTTAACGCGGGTATTGCAGGTCTCGAGAAGTGAGGATGGAGGCGTCACATGGAGCGAGGCAAAGGTGAGCGACTTGTCTCAATGTGGAGACGTCGTGGTCTGTTGTAAGCCGTGGTGTGTAGAGGTATGGTGGTGTGTGCTGTGTGCCTGATCGCGCTATGTGTCGGTTTACCATGCGCTCGTGTGCATTGCTGTGGGCGAGCTAACCAGGCCTTCGCAGCAAGTGTTCCATGCCCCGGTCTTCAGCCACCTCGGCGGAGTCGCTATGCGCTCGCTGGGCGGGTCGACGGTTCTTCTCGCTGCCACCGCCAACTACAGTGGCGCCGACGACGCGCCCTTCTCAACAAAATCGGACGCCGACATTGTGTTTGCCACGAGCTCAGACCTCGGCCTGAACTTCACGGCTGCGGCGCGGCCACTGAACAGCTACTCGGATGTGGACCTCGGGGTCGATACTGGAGTCAGTCTGGCAACGGGTGTTCCAGGGTTGGTGATGGCGGTGTGGGTCGCGGACAGAGTGAACCGGACAGTGTTCAACACCTCCCTGTTGCGGGCCGACACCAATGTTAGTCTAGGGACCTGCGAAGGTTACTTTTGCAGGCTCCAGGTGCGAAACGGAAACGGCACCGAATGGGGCAGCGTGTGCAGTTCGGACGGTTCTTGGGTGCAGGGCACATACTCGGCCTCAGGTACTGCGCCCTTTCTCACCCGCACCCCCACCCACACCCACACCCACACCCTGTCCACCATCACGCATAGATGCTCCATGGACACTGGTGCCCAAGTGCTCACTGCCACATCCTGCAGGTCCCAACCACAGTCCGAACGCGGACGTAGCGTGCAGGAGCCTGGGCTTCCCGGGCGGCGGCACTTGGCGCCGCGCAGAGACGCTCGAACGCCCGAAGAACATTTTTCGGTATGTCCGCTTCACGCTCCGCGACTGGGGCAACGCGTCCAAGGTGCAGCTTGCTGACCTGCGGCTGTTTGATTCGTCAGGGCTGCCCGTCGCCGCGGCGGCCGCAGACTGCGTGACCTTGTGTAGGAATGCGAGCGAGGGCGCCGCGAGCACTTCAACGACTGGCGCGACCACGACTGAGCTCGCATCTACGTCCTCGTCCGCGGCATCAACGACGTCGTCGGCGGGAACAAGCACTCCCGTCAGCACGTCGGCCGCAGCGACAGGCACGAGCGCCTCCAGCACCACCGCACCTACGACGACTGCCGTCGCTCCGACGCCCGCCCCCGTGTGCTCCCGGACCTGCAACAACGCCACCGTTGCAGTCTTGCTGGACAATAACTCCAGCACCTGGCTCGCCGTGGACACCTCTCTCAACGCTGAACGTACCGTTGTCTTGACCCTCGACCTCGGCGCGGGGGTTGGGCAAAACGTCACCAGCTACACGCTGACAACAGGTGCTCCTCCCCGCCTCCCTCTCCGTTCACTTTCTGTCCCTGAATCTATCTCCCTCCCCCTTCCCCCTCACTCTCCTCTCCTCGCCCTCTCACTCTCTACCCCTCTCCCTCTCCCTCAAAGCAAGGCCAAATGTGCCAATTGGCATCCGGCAGGGTTTTGACCCGAGAGATGCCGAAGTGGCATCCATATCTGATCATTGTCCCTGACAAGTCTTGTAGGCCCCGGGCCTACGGCCCAAGACCCCACAGCGTGGACTGTGTCGGTCTCCAATGACAACGCGACCTGGGTGGAGGTTGCTAACGTGACCTCGCACACCCCTCCGCTGGCTCGCGGCGCGCAGTATGGACCGTTCAACACCTCGTTCGTTGACCCGCGGCCTCTGTCGCTTGCCGGGGTGTGTGCCCCTTGTTTGGTCCGCGCCCTAGTAGATTCTGCGCTCTGAGAACTTTGTGTTTGATTCTAGCGATGTCTTTGATTCCTTGTTTGACTCTTTGTTTGAACCTCTGAATCAACTTTCTTGTGTGTGCGCACGTCACTGGGTGTCAAAAGTCAATCTCTGCGGTCCAACGCAACCAACGCAGCCAACGTAACCCACACCCCCGTCCGGTGGCTGCATGGCGGTGTGGAGTTATCAATATCATGTGTGGGCTCAGACGTCAGAATGTCTCGAGCGTCAGTCGAGGGGAGCTGAGTCAATGCCTAAGTTTCGGTCATACTTGCCTCTACAAGCGAAAGCCAGCTTGATCGGAGATCGGCTAGGCTGTTGATCCTTTTATGCTTTGCTCCGAACACCGGGAGCCTGTATCGCAACTCACCCCACACCAGGTCCATTGCGTGGGCAATGAAACAAGCCTCCTCGACTGCCCCCGCACCCGCCCCTTCGGTGACACAGGCTCGTGCGTCCATGACGCTGACGTCATGCTCTGGTGCACCGAGTGCAGCGAAGCCTTCGCCCATGAGACTGCAACCGGCACTCTCTCATGCACCAGACCAGTCCATGGCGCTCGCAACGGGTCTGCGATCATGGCGTCTCGGTCTGTCGACTCTGGCGCTTCCTGGAGCGAGGTGGGACTTCCGGGCGTGTGTGCGCGCGCAACGCAGTTGGCCTCGACTCCGCTCCTCTCGCCCACCCGCTCACTTATTGCAATTTTCCTTGCCTTCCTCTGTATACATGAACTCATGATTGGCTTCCCGTTGCACGTTATGGGTCCGTTGACTTGTTCTCCCGCTCCTTGCCTTAGAATATTCAGTGCACATTAGAATCAAACCAGCTTGTGTTGTGTGCGCGTCTGGGGCCATATACAATGACACCCACGCAGGCGTTCTTGTTGACTGGGGAATCCATGAACATCGATGCCCACCCGAAGGTTGCTGGACTCAATGAGTCGTTCGTTGCTGTGTGGGATCGTGAGGGTGAAGTCTTTTTTTCGCGGTACGAATTGATTATCTTTGAGTTGGATGAGCTCAGGTGCTTTCATGCGTGCTGGCCGGGTGCTGGGTGCTGTGTTCTGCGCCTGCTGCATGCTGCTGCGTGCTGCATCTTGTGTTATTCTGCTGTGTTCTGTGTGCTGGGTGCTTCTGCTGTATTCTGCTGGTGTTGCGTGATGTCGTGCTGCGGTGTGGTCTCGAGGGATCGGAGAGGGGTGGAGGGCACAGGAGGCCGAGCCAGGAGGGGGTGCAAGGGAGGGGGGAGGGGGTGGAGCGCACGATCCACCATATATGACTCCCGATGTTGTTGTCGCTTATGCGTGCTACTAATGCGTCGTGCACCTTGGCCAGAGACCCACGCAGACCCAGAAACAGACCTAGACCTAGACACAGACCAAGACACAGGCCTAGAGAACTTGGACCTGGACACAGACGCAAACACAGACCCAGGCACCGACCCCACTCGTGCTGCCGTGCTGTGACTCACGGATACGTTCAGTTCCTCGAATGGCGGTCGGTCTTTCACACCTGCCGCGGCACTGTGGCCAGAAGGCCGCCCCAACCCGACCAAGGTGGCTGCGTCGCCGAGCATTGACGTGGCGGACGGGGTGTGGACTGTGGCGTGGCGCAGCGCGCACTCGCTGCGCGACACCATCGGCAATGACGTCGACATCTTCGTGCGGCAGGTCGGTGTTTACAACACAGGAGGAGGCCGACCTCTCTCTCTTTTGTCGTTATTTTGTTCTACCTCCCCCTCCTTTCCTCGCTCCCTCAGTGTTCACACCAAACTCCTTTGCTTCCCCTCTCTTGTTCTCGTTGTTTGTTGCCCCGCCCTCCCACTCCCCTTTTCCGTCCCCTTACTGCTTTGGAGTATGTGTGCTGTGTGCGCGCTTGGTGCAAGTGTACGGTGGGTGGAACACACTGGCGCAGTCTCTGGAGCGTGCACGGCGCAGTACACGTGGGCGGTTGAGTCTGCTGACGTCCCCCAAGAGCACAGATGGTGGCGCAACGTGGGAGGAGGTCCTCCTCCTGCACGAGGCCGTTTCTGATGACATCGATGACCGCTTGCCCTTCGTGGTGGCCAGTAACACCAGCACTCTCGCCGGGTTCTTCAACGCGCGCGATGGCGGCGTGCTGGAGTTGTGGACGCGCCCCCTGTCGGCCACTCGCAACACTGCCTCCCCGTGGCTCACGCCTTCCTGCGTCCTCGATGTCTTCAGCAAGTCCCCAGCGCCAGTGACACAGACAAACTCCCCGAGGGTTCCGCAGCTGGCTGTGTCTGGCAACGTCAGCGTGGCCATGGTGTGGGCGACGGCCAATGAGATCAAAGCGGCCGCCAGCGTGGACGAGGGCGCGACCTGGCAGGCCGAGGTGACGCTCATGGTCGCCGGCAGCTTGTTCAGCGAGGACAGCGAAGTTCCCAAGCCCCTCCCGCGCGTCGCTGCCACTGCGGCCGGTGTGGTTGTGGCGGTGTGGCATGTGCAAGACCTCGTCGAGCAGTGCGGCCTGGGGGGCGAGGCCTCTCGCATGCGGCTGACTTCGTGTGCGAATGAGTTTTGCAGGCACGTTTTTCCATTGGAAACTCTCAACTGCCTTCGGCCTGGTGCTTCCTTTTCTCTGTTCACGGGGAGGGGGGGGGGGGTGCATCTCGCTCTCAGCCTTCACCAAAGGAATTTCTCTCTCTAGCCGATGTATATCTCAATATATCCTCTTAATGCGTGTTGCCTATCGAAGAATTCTTCGCTGACCTTGTGCTTCTTGCAGGCTCGAGGCCGAGGACGATGTCGGTCAGGTGCGTTTGGCGGTGTGAGTGCGCTGTGTGAGCGGTTGTGAGAGTGGCCGTGGGAGTGGAGTGCGTGCGTGTTGGGTGTGTCGAGTGTTGCCTCCTGCTTCCGTTTATAGCATCGCAACAGAGTGACCGCGTTGCCCAAACTTTAACTCCCACTATCAGTTGTGATTCCGGTTGTCGCTGCTCTGACACTAGCGCGCTGCAGTGGGGCACTGTGTGTGACAGTGAGTGGTCTCGCAACGACGTCGTCAACGCGTCAGCTAACGCTCGGGTCGTGTGCGGAGCCCTCGGGTACCTACCCGGCAAGCCGTCGTTTGCTTCTCGCTTGCCTTCCCCCGCCGGGTCTGACGCACTCCTGGCCAACGTGCGCTGCGGAGGTGACGAGCACAGCGTGCACGCGTGCTCCCCGTCTCCCTATTACTCCACGCTCTGCATCAACCAGAACGTCGGTGTGCGGTGCTGTGGCCTGCAGCAGGGGACCTTGGGCATTGGCACGGATGCCGACATGTGCGTACCATCCACTGTCCCCGTCCCTCCCTCCTCTGCTCTCCCTGCCACGCCTCCCCGCTCCTCACCATCCTTCCTCGGTCACTCCCCACCCCACTCTGTTCTGCTCTACTCCTCACCTCATCTTCCTCTGTGATGCATACCTCGCAGCTTCTTCTCGTTCTCTGTCGACGGTGGGCGAACGTTTGCAGCCGCCGCACCGTTGCGCCCCACAGAAGCAAGCCAAGACTCTCGGCATGATCTTGCCCCTGACGTCGCGTACCGGCCTCCCTCGACCACCCGCGGCGGTCTGTGGATGGTGGTCTGGGCGTCCTGGACGTCCGCGCATGGCGGTGTGGCCGCTGGCCTTGATGCAGACATCCTGTTCTCTACTTCGGCCGATGGGCAGACCTGGTCGAGCCCCAAGGTCGTCAACTCCAACGCAGCTGTCGACTCCGGTGACGATTTTCGCCCTCGCGTCGCTGTGACGGACTCTGGCACCTGGGTGGTCGCGTGGGTAACCAGCGACCCTTCACTCGGAGGGACCTCAGGGCCTGACACAGACATCGCCGTTGCCGAGAGCAGCGACGACGGCGCCTCTTGGAGTGCCGCCGCCGGGGCCACAGAGGACGCCATGCACGACTCCGTCAACGTCACGTCCGTGTCCGTCACCGCGTTGAAGGACGTGCGGCTCCTCGCCTACAACACCCCCTCCGCCGGCGGCAGTGTGCCGCAGCCGCAGCTAGTTGCCTGGGATATCGATCTCATGGCAAGGCGGAACCACAGCGACTGGGCCGACACGCGCTGCACAGTCACGGACCGCTGGTCGCCGCCTGTCGTCCTGGACGCCTACGCGACGCCAGGCACTGCCGTGGCAACGGACCTGGGCCTTGCACCGGTGCTCGTGGCGGGCGGTGACGGGTCGGTGGTGTGCGCGTACATCCGCAAGGCCCAGAACGGCACCGACCTTGTCATTTCTCGCTCCACTGATGATGGCAAGGCGTGGAACAGTACGTTCCTGATGCCTTCCATGCCCTCCGGTGATTCGAGCCCAACTCTTGTCACTGATGGGCATGGGGTGTGGGTCCTCTGCTGGGCTGTGGGGCATTCCATCGCGGCCTCCCGCTCAATTGATAACGCTGTGACCTGGGGCGAGGTTACCTTGATCACCAACTCGTCCACGACCCTCAAACACGCCGAGCCGCACCTCGCGTACAACAAAAATGGGACGTGGGTGGTCGTGTGGGAAGTACTGTTCCCGAGCGGCGACCTGGACATATATTTTGCCGAGTCCCACAACAATGCAACGTACGTCCTCTCCTGGCCATAGATGCAGATCTGAACGTCAAGAACTCAAGACAGAAAACTTGCGCACACTCACACCCAGAACCACGCGCGCCGCACTTACTAATGTTTCAGAACGCGCGCCGCACTCACCCCCCCTCCCCACCAGGACTTGGTCAAGCATGCGTCCCGTGAACGTGTCTCTGTCAGAGGCCGAGCTGGCTGTCGATCTCGTATCGCAGCGGCAGCCTCGGATTGCGGGGTCTGGAGGCTCGTGGATTATCTCCTTCATCGTGGCAGGCCGACTTGTCGAGGTAATACGCCCACCCGCACCACCCGCACGCACCACCGCACCACCGCACCCCGCACCACCGCAACACCCGCCGCACCGCCACACCACCGCCCCCCGCACCACCCGCACCCGACACGCCCGCATCCGCACCCAGATTTAGGGAGTACGTTTGTGTGTGTGTGTGTGTGTCGTTACTCGCTCTCTCGGCTGCTCCTGGAGGCTGTATATCGCCCCCAGATATCACAATATGCTGTCCGTTTGTCAGTTGATCGTTGCTCCTACGTTCGCTAACTTGTGATGACGGTGTGTAACAACGTGAGTGTGGTGTGCTAACCAAACATGCGCAGGTCAGAACGTTTGATGGGGGAGTGAGCTGGAGCACGCCAATGCCACTCGTGACGGAGTCCTCACCACTCCAGCCGACTGTCTCTGGCGACTCAGTGATTCTTGGGACCGATTTCAACAACGCTTTCTACGCTGCGTACGTGCGCCATCCGGTGTGTCTCTGAGCCTTTTGTGCCCCCCCCCAACGTTGGCCCAGATGGGCATCAGGGGTCGCCTGACTGCAGACTCTTTTTTTGTGCTCCTCTCGCTCACGCACACAGCTCCTACCAGATGTGTGGCCTCAACAGTGTCTTTCTCCCTCCGTTTCTTCCCCCCCCCACTACTAACCAGATGTGCGGCTTCAAGCACTGCTGCTTGACAGCTCCTAGCTATCTCTCTGTTTCCTCTCACTCCGCTGCTACATCCGGATGGTGGTATCACGGCTCCATGAAAACTGACTCTCGCTCTCTCCCTCTCAGCTACAAGCACGCGCACGCAACCACCACGCACACGCGCATATGCAGGCATTAGGCCGGCGCTCAGCGGACCAGTCCTCACTTGATGCACTGCCGTGGCTGCTGCAACTGTCACTCACCCTTCGTTCTCACACAGGTTGGCGGTGGGACCCCAGGCGTTGCTTTTCTGCGCAACTCACCTCTCCGCGCCCCTGCAATTTGCCCGACCGTCGCTCCAACGAGCTCCTTGGTGCCTGGTGAAGTCTGGGGCGGGAGGATTCGCGACATGTGCACGTCGCCAGGGGCTGGCAAGGCAGTCGTCGCCGCGTGGCTTGAGCAGACGGGGGTGAGCATTGCTCCTGTTTGCTGTAAATAATCCCAGTACTTTTTCTCACGCCAAGTGCTCGCAGCTCATCCACAACTGCAGACGACGACGTGCACACACACACACACACACACCGTCCGCACTCCTGCACACTCGCGCACACCCACACTCGGCATGGCACGCACTCTCACACTGGCACGCGCGGTACGCACCGATCGAATCCTTAAGTTCAGTATAATCCCGGTTTCGTGAGCGTGAATCTAGCACAGCAAACAGTCAACACACAGTGCTGCAGGCATCGAGTGCACTCCGGTGCATGTTCTCCTCCGATGGCGGGCTCACCTTCGTTGCTCTATCCTCCGCGTCTGCTGCTGCCACCGCGTCGCACACGGGGATGCTGTTCGAGCCAAGCCTCGTCTATGCGGGCGATGACACCTGGCTGCTCGCGCTGGCCGTGCAGTCTGGCGGCGGCAGGAGTGTCAGCCTTGCGACAATCAGCCGCACCGGCCCCGGAGCGCTCCGTGTCGGCACTCTGAGGCCCCTGGGCCCTGCGAATGCCAGCGTGGTCGACGCCACCCCGCACTTGTCCTGGGATGGGCAGTCCGGAGTGTTGGCTGTGTGGGCGAGAACGGACGCGGGAGGGGACTCAGACATCTTGTGAGTGCACCCATTGACACGACTCTCATCTGCACTGCCTGCGACAGATCGACACACACACACACACACACACAGAGAGAGAGAGAGAGACCTGGTCCACAAGTCCTCGCCTCCGCCATCTTCAACGCACTGCCTCCCCACTGACCTCCAATATCAGCTACGCCCGCTCGACTGACCGCGGCGCCTCCTTCGGCCCGCCCTCGCCTCTCAACCGGGACCACGCCACCGACGTGGCGCAAGACGCCCGGCCCAGGTGCCTCAGTGCGGGACACAAGAGCTGGATCTGCGTTTGGGAGGCGCACGGCCGGCTGGGGAGTGACGCGGACTTGTTCGTGTCGCGACTGCCGCATGCCGATGGGTGCGTCACGCGACCACAGCCACTGCGTTCACACCCGCGCACACGACCACCACCGCCACCACCACCACCTCAGCTACTGTGTTCACACACGCGCGCGCGCGGAGCACACGCACGGCCACCACCACTGTGCCTCGAGGCAAATTTGTGGGTTGGGACTGGGGTGCCAAAGAGAGATGTCATAAATGCCATAGACGCCATCGGATGCCATAATACTCTCGATTCTGGCAATGTGTTTTTGCGTTGTCCACTTGCCAACGCCTGTCCCACTCCTGAGAGCCTGTAGCTCGCCGAGAGATTCACGCTCACATTTATGCTTGTAGTGCAGTGCCACTTAGAGACAGTGACAGATAGAGTGGCCCGCCGAGAAGTGACAGAGACACTCACCGACAATGAAGAGTGCAAGCGAAAGAGACCATGAGCAGAACGTGCCCGCCAGTGTCTTTGTGACGTTGGCTTTCAGGTACCTGTTCTGCGACCAAGCTTTCACATCCACGGTCGCGCACAAGGTGGGCACGATGCCCCAGGCCCTGGGCGGGGCCGCCCAGCTCCGGCTTGCTGCCGACGTGTCGCGGGCGGACCGCATATTTGCTGTGTGGGTGTCCAAGCAGCACTGCTGCCGCGCCGTCACCCGTCAGAATTGGGAAGTGTGGTCTGCGTCCTCGGTGGACGCGGGGGCCTCCTGGACCAAAATGGCTGTGACCAACAATAACGAAAACGACCAAGCACCCAGTGTTGTGTACGCGGGTGACAGCACCACCTTGGTGGCCTGGACGTCGTACAGGTCAAGTGTAGTTGACGAGTCGAGGCCTGACGGGTTTAGGGATGGGCGAACGCAGCTGGCCTTGAATCCTTACGCCGACCCCCGCCTGTTTTGTGCTGTGGGAGCTGGAGCTGTGACCGATGTTGTAGGCCCTGCGGTCACTGAGCGAGCGCTTGGCAGCGTCAACGTCGCAGCGAAGTGCGTTCGTGTGTGTTGGTGATGAGGTGTTGTGGGAGTGGGCGGTGCTTGTGTGTGGTCACTGCGAGCATATGGTGTCAAGGCTGCGTGGTTCGTTCGTTCTGTGATCAGTGATGGGGTTGCATTCGTGCGTGGCTGTGATGGTTGTGGCCGAGTGTTGGTGGGGTGGGCACTGTGTGGCTGGGAGCTGGGGCTGTGATTGAGTGGGGCCGGGCGACGGTGCGGGAGTGTCGGTGTGCCTGCTGTGCCTGCTGTGCCTGCTGTTGCTGAGTGGGTGTGAGATTCGCGGCTGCGGGGGCCGTGGCAGTGTGCGTGCGTAACCCAAAGTGCGCAGGTGCAAGGTTGTGGCCGCAGCTTGGCACTCCTTGTACGACGCTGCGACTGCGCAGCCCACACCCTTCCCTCGCGCCCTCGTCTCGGTTTCTCTCGACTCAGGCTCGACGTGGGGCGCAGCCCACAAACTCAGCGCTGTCGTCAACTCGAGTGGGGTCAACGGCGATGACCGTTGCGAGTCAGAAGCGTGGCCCGCAGTCGCCGTTGCCTCCACCGACTGCAGCACCACCCACATTCTGGCTGTATGGTCCCTCCCCCTGTGCCCGCTCTTCGCCGGGCTGCGCTTTGCACTGCGCCAGGCTACGGGTGACTGGAGCGCTGGCAACATCTCCTTGGCAGGGACGGGTGTTGTGTCCTCAAGCCGCCCGGCAGTGCATGCGGTCGCCCTGTCAGGTGGCTCCACCAGGTGGCTTGTGGCGTGGGAGGCGGTTGGATCCAACAGCGATTCCGATATTGCCACGGTGTACAGTGATAACAATGGCGCCACCTGGTCTGCCTTGGGGTATGTCAACGATGGTGCTCTGGTTGATGGGGCGGACAACCACGACAGAGGAGTCGCGCTGGCGTCTCATGGGGGCGTGGTGATTGCTGTGTGGTATGCCATGTCCTGGCCAAGGGGCCGCACAGGTGCGTGGGTGTATCGGTGTGTGTCTGTGTCTGTGTCTGTCTGTGTGTCTGTGTCTGTGTCTATGTCTGTGTCTGTGTGTCTGCGTGTCTGTGTGTCTGCGTGTCTGTGTGTGTGTGTGTGGGTGTGTGGGTGTGTGGGTGTGTGGGTGTGCTGTGTTCCAGTGTCCTGTGGATGGGGAGGGGGGTCAGTATTGCGAGAGTTCAAGGTGACTGGCCGACCTAACCAACCCCCAGGCTGGACTCTTGCCGTTGCTCGTTCAAGCGACTACGGAGCATCTTGGGGGCGTGCCCATGCGCTGCACGCTGCGTCGTCAAGCTACAGCCCCGACATGCTGCCGTCTGTCGCTCTCAATGCTGCGGCGTGCGTTATTGTGTGGCCATCCCAGCAAGCCCCGACCGCCACTAGCGCAGCTGACAGTGACAGGGACTCTGACATTCTGGTTGCGACAAGCAGGGACAACGGCGCCACCTGGGGTCCTCCCACCGTGTTGCTCTCCGAAATGACGCAGGACTGGAGTCAAGACAAGTCCCCACGCGTCACTGTCTCGTCGTCTGGGCGGTGGCTGGTAGCCTGGGCTTCCGAGAACTCCCTGGCTGGTCGGGTCGGCGGCGACATGGATGTGCTCGTGGTCGAGTCGAGCAACAACGGCACGTCGTGGTCGCAGCCCAAAGCTCTGTTCAGCGACGCGAACAACGTGGGGGTGTACAATCACGCAACCGAGGTGTTCGCGGTTGCCGTCGACGGGCAAACCCTCGCTGGCTTCGACAGTTTTGGCACCCTGGTGGGCCGTCGCTGGGACGATTCTACAGCACGCTGCAACGGATCGCTGCTGCACCAGTGGTCGTCCCCGCTCGTGCTCCCCGAGGAAGATGTCGGCCCCTCGTCTCTCGTGTCTGACGCCAACGGCACCGTCATTCACGCTGCTGCCAGCGCCGTGACCGGGGCGGTCACACTCAGAAAGCTCCGGGTCCTCGGGGGCGGCGTGGGTGTAGTGCAGCAGTCTGTCACAGTCCTGGACCTCGGGTTGGCGCCCGTATCCGCTGTGACCTCGTCCCTTCGCGGCGCCCTCGCGGTGACTGGGGTGGCGATTCTCGTGTTTGATCGGTCAAGCGAGGACAGCGCGCACCACTGCGGCGTGTTTTACACCCGCAGCGACGACGCGGGTGGGGCGTGGGGGCACCCGCAGCAACTGTCCAAGACCACCGTGTGCTCCCTCGACACGGCGCCAGATGTCGCTGGGAATGGAACGCACTGGATGGTGGTGTGGCATCACCGCAACAATGTCAGAGCGGACTTTAAGGTTGTGTTCCGCACTAGCACGGACGGGGGGCGGAGCTGGAGTTCGACTGCGGTTGTCAACGGCGGGGACACTGCAGGACACGACACCAAACCGCAGGTCGGCGTGACACCCGCGATGGTATGGACTGTGTCTTGGACTTCCACTGGCTCTGCCCACGGCAGGACGGGTGTGGACTCCGACGTGATGGTGGTGGAGTCGTCGGATATGGGAGCGTCGTGGTCGCCCCCCGCCGCGGTGAATGAGAAGGCTTCCTCAGACGGCATGCACGAGGCTGAATCTGATGTTGCCGTCGTTGTTGCGCACGGCGGCAAGGTGGTCGTCGGGTACCAGTGCTGTGGAGGTGAGGCAGCGCGCGACGTCACAGGCACACCAGCACACGGGTATTGCAGACACCAGCCCCTGGTCCAGCACCAAGGCGCGGCCACTCCTCAGTATGCGCTTGAATGTGCTGTGGTGCTGTGCGAGCAAAAATGTGTTCAAAAAATCTCACATATTGTCGTAAGAAGTGCAGACGACAGACGCAGACACTCCTCAGACATGACACAGACGTATCAGGGCCCCCAGTAGCGACTAGAGTGAATGTTGTGACAAGAAGGAAAATCAGGATTGCAGTGTGGTGATGAAATACACCCGAACCAACCCCAACGCACGCGCAGGGAGTGCTCCAACGCTGTGGTTCCACTCGTGGGTCGGACGCATAGGCGCCGCCGCAGCCGCCAATTGTTCGCGTGACGGCTGGTCGTCGCCTGATTTGCTCAACACTGGAGGCCACAACGTGCGTTGCATTCTTTTGTCAAAGACAAGCCAACGTGGCCGCTCTGCCGTGCGCACACAATCGCATCGTAACACAATCACGCAGGATTTCACACTTGCAGGGACTCCTCCTGACGACGTCGGCGTGAGCCTGGCCACCGACGGCAACGGCACCATCGTCGCGGCATGGCAGTCCGCGGACTCCCTCCGCTACGGCAACCTCGGCGCCGATTTCGACATAGTCTTGTCGTCATCGCGCGACCAGGGCCGGACGTGGTCGGAAGGCGTCCCCATGCGCGGCGCTGACAGCGACAGCGGGGACGACATGCTGCCGCAGGTTCGGTGCTCTGTCTCTGACTCGAATGCCAGACTGTCCACGTCATGTGATGCGTGTGCGCGATGCATGCGAGCCCTCCCACTCGCACACTCTCTCCCTCGCTCTCTCTCCATCTCGCTCTCTCACACGCTCTCACACACACAGACACACTCACTCTCCACATGCGTGTGTGTTGACCCCCGAGCTCTGACCGTCCGCAACGTGTGACTGGCCGCTTGCAGGTGCAGCACAACCCGTCCCTCGGTTGGTTCGTCTCCTGGCTGTCAGACGACAACATGGGCCAGATGCTGGGAGCCGACACGGATGTATTCGTTGCTCGTGCGCTCGACGGCCTCGCCTCCTGGACAACCCCGACAGTGGCGAATCCTGACGCTGAAATGGACGCCTGTCGCGAGCACAGTGCCTCCGTGCTGTTCGTTCAGGTCAACCAGACTGACGCTGTGCGTGTGTTGTGGGCGTGCGGCAACCAGCCTAGTGCTGTCACCCTCCCCCTCATATCGCTCGGCCTGCCTCCCCAGTCTCTCCTGCCTGGGCGCGGGCAAGTCGCCGGATGCTTCGACGTGCAGTGGCGCCTCCCGCAACTCCTCACCCGCGCGGCCGCACCCCTCACTACCGTGCGCGCCGTCACGCTGCAGTCCTCCGACTCTGAGTGGGCGGCCCTCTGGGTGGAGTTCGACGCGCCCAGGAGCATGTGTGTCCTCCGCCACGGTGGCGGTGGCAGCGGGAGCAGCAGGGTCCTGTCCACCTGGAACTCTACTGCGGAAACGTGCTCGCAGGCTCGACCTCGCGCGTTCCGGAGCGGTGTGTTGGAGGCTGCTGTGTGGGTGAGGGAGTGCGCCGTCGTCTGGGGGCGGTGGGAGGGGACGGTGTGGGTGTCAAGCGTCGTGTCCGGCGCCCCCACTGATGGGTGCCAGAGCAATGCTGAGGTTGCCACGCACGAGGGCACGTGGGTGGTCGTGTGGATGTCCACAGCCACGCACCTGGGAGAGCCGTGTTGCGAGTCGCCTGCTATGTCCATGGGTTCTGATGCCGACATCATGTTTGCGGTGAGTGCGCTTTCCGAGGAATTGTGTTTTGGAATATTGGATTTGACCAAGATCCACTTCTTAAAATGCATGGAGAAATATTTGGAGAGTCGGGGGGGGGTCAAATTGTTTTGGCGCGATCAGGCTCACGGTGGGTGCGACAGCGGAGCCGGGACTGGGGAGCATCGTGGAGTGACGCCGCGCCCCTCAGCCCCATGTTCAGAACCGATTCTGCAGCTGCGCCTGTGCATGACAGGTGCCTCCTTGTTCTGGTGACAGTGGGTCAGTGTGTCAGTGTGCCACTCTTGACGGTTGGGTACCCGCGCGAACACACGCCCACCACAGACGTGCTCACAAACCCACACTCGTTCACACCCCCTGACTCGCCCCACGCACATACACACTACACCGACACTCTGGGGTTCATGTCTGGTGCGTCACCGGCGTGCGGCAGGCACCCCGCCATCGCCGTGGACAGCGAAGGGGCCTGGGTGGTGGTCTACCACATCAGCCCGGGCGCACTCACACTCATGATGTCGACGTCCGAGGATGGCGACAACTGGAGCCCGCCTGCGCCTGTCTACCCGGGCCACCCAGGTGCGAGCAACTTCACGAATCCGTTTTGCGTTGTTTTTGTCGGAGTTACTTGGGTGGAGCTGCTCTTACACGGCGAGTAGGTGTCGACAGCTCCGTCGCGCTCGTTTCCCCTCGGCCGCACCACTTCGTCGCCGTGTGGACTGCCAGCTCTGGGGCAAGTCACGACCTGATGGTTGCGGCCAGCACTGACCGAGGGCGCACTTGGTGAGGGTCTCATGAGCCGCACCTCACATGCTGCACCTCGCATGCTGCGCCTCGCATGCTGCACCTTACTTCACCCACGTCGCCCATACGCACGCCCTTGCCCGCAACCCCCACTGCCCACTGTGCACTGCCACCACCTACACCCTCCCACGCCGCTGTCCCGTTTCTGGTGCTCGTCCCCCTCCAACTCCCTGCACAATCTCCGCCATCACCGAATCACCACCATTCCCAAATCACCGCGGGAATCATGTCTGAAGCCGGGTTGGTTCTGCGTAGAGAGGTTGAGCGCGTGCTTCTCCAATGTGCGTCTCTCTGCCTTTGTCTTTGTCTCTGACTCTCCCTGGTACTAGAACATCACCACCACGACACTGCAGCCCTCCGACACACATCCTCCCCTTGCCCACTTGTAACCCGCCGGTCGTCTCACGCGTGGCACACCAAGCAGCGAACATCACTCCTTGCCCTCAGGTCCGCACCCGCCCGCCTCAACCAGCACCGCGACAACGACGTCGCACCCGGAGAGCCTGTCTCCCTTGTCGCCGACCGCTTCGGCTCCATCATCGCTGTGTGGCTTGCTCGCCCTCGCGGCAGCGTGTTCCGGTCACTCGGCGCGTCGACCCGCGTGTTCGGCGCGACGAGCTTGAACAGCGCTGCCACGTGGAGCATACCGTTCTTGGTCGCCAACGATGAGGACGACGGCAGCAGGCATCGCACGTCTCTGGCTGTTGTGGCGAGTGGCACAGGGTTTGTGGCGGCCTGGTCGAGCAGCGAGCGGGACCACGTCTGGTGGTCGCGCTGGGACCCGGTCGTCCTCAGTATGGCTGGGCGATTCCAGAATGCGAAACAGGTCTGCTTGGAGTGTATGTGTTGGGCTCGGTTTGGGTTTGCGTTTCTAGTTCACTGGCCTCTCACCTACTCCCTGTGAATGTGAGATCTGGGAAGAGTAAGCGCACACGCGCGCGGCGTGTGGGTGCAGAGGGCGCGTGTGAGAGAGTGGGCTGACATTTTGCTTGCTCCATGTCCTGGGAGGAGTTCATGCGACGCTCTCCGCCTCTGAGTGGGTGGGCTGACATTTTGCTTGCTCCAGGTCCTGGAAGGAGTTCATGTGACGCTCTCCGCCTTCGGTTCGCGGTGGTCTGTGTCTCCCCCAGGGGGTGTTCTCTCTTCTGGAAACTACACGGCCCCACTGGGTGACACCGGTGTTGATGTCTCATCGACCTCCCAAGGTTTTTACGCGATGACCACGCGGTACGAATTTTCGCCACCCCTCCACCCCCGCTCTTCTCCCCCTCCCCCTCTCATGACCACGCGGTACGAACTCTCGCCACCCCCCTCTCAGATTCCTCCCCCTCCCCCCCTCTCTCCTCCATCCTGCGCACCCCCCCACTTGCACCCGCTCTCTGCTCATCTGCAGCGGTCACCCCCTTGACACACGCCGTGCCCCCCTCGCGTGTACCAACTCGGTCCTTGCCTAGGTGGGGAGTTTGGCGAGAATCGCGCAACTTTGCTTTAGTGGTGGACTTCGCTACCACCTACGCCGAGCCCACTGCTCGCACATCGCACACCGCAGTCGCAATGCAAGCTCGCGACTCCGAAGCTAACACTGGCGTTGTGCTCGCTTACGGCGGCTGGAACTGGCTGGGGGAAGCCATGGTCAATTTTGTGGCGTGGCACCGGAGCTCGGGCGGGGTCACCAATGTGCAATGCGTCTCCTCTGTGCGTCCGTGTGTCTGTGTGCCTGCCGGTGTGGTGTGTGCATGTGTTCTTAGCCTCTCCATTGTATGCCCTCCAATGCCTCGACTGACGTTGCGCACAGGCCGGCCAACCCGTGACAGCACCGGCTCTCAGGGACGCCACCCTCCTGGGCGCCGGCGCAGGGGTCGCCCTCCTTGTCGGCACTCCGCTCACCGGCGGTGATGGCCGCGTGCGGCTGTACTGGCTTCGGAACCTCTGTGTGTTGTCGCCCCGCCCCCCGCTCCCATTCACTTTGCCCCTCCGCTGCCACTCGACTCTGCGCGCTGCTGCTCCGCATCCCTTTGTGCTACCGCTCCTCCTCCCATTGCTCCCCACTGCTGCTGTGCTCCTGCTTCCGAACGTGATCTGCTTTCAACTGACTTGTCACGGCAGTGCGGCCAACCGAGACACCACTGGGGGCCAGCGGACTCTCCGGCATCACCCTTACGGAGGTGCGCTCCCGCTGGTGCACAGAACGCCTCGCCACGCCACTGCACTCCACTGCACTCCACACCCTCTCCACGCACCCAGTTCCCGGGAAACCTATCCGAGGATTACCTTTTGATTTGTCAGCATATGAAAACCGTCGTTCTTGGCCGTATCACCCGATTCATCAGACTGGGTACGAGCCTGACCGCCCCACAGGTGCCGACCAACGAGCCTCCCGTCCTCGGATCAGGCCATTCGGCCGTTTTTCTTGGGTCCAATCTGGTTGTATTTGGGGGTCTGGACCTCGGCGACTTGCACAACCAGGTGAGATCGACCCGCCATCATAGACCGCCCATCACGACGATCGGAGGCAGTTGCCGCGCTGATGGCGCGTCAGATCAGTCAAATATTTGACTGTTCTGACGCTTCAGCCATATGGCATTGTGGGACGACGCTGGCTCAGAGTTATCTGCCCCGGCCCTCAGGCACCCGACCAGGCGCCCTAGACCAACGTATCTTGAGGCAAACCCAGATCATTCCCTGCCTTTTATTCTGTCAATCGAATATGCAGGCGTGTACTCAGTTGTTGTTGATCGTTCCGCCGACTCGCCGTGGGTTTAATTTTGGAACAGGCTCCTCGCCTTTGTCTGCGTTCTCTCTTCGCTGCCCCGTTTGAGTCCGTCTGTGTGTCTCTCGCCTCCCTCATCCCCGCTGTCTCTCCCTCTTCTGCTGATCTATCGCTCTCCATCAGGCGATGGATAAAGACATCTACACGATCAGACCAGACGACGGGCAGTGGCACCGACTGCCTCGAGTTGGTGGCAGTGGTGGGATCCCGCAGGTACACACAGGG